>OVBJ01000474.1:0-54477 GCA_900406535.1 Noccaea bulbosa | reverse complement strand
AGCACGAGTCGTTTGATCCCGGAGAAATGTTCCTTCGGTTCGGACGAGAACTGATTTATCCCACTCTCCCTTCCGCTAGCATGCCTGATTTGAACCATCACGGTGAGCAACCGGAGGCTCACTCGTCAGGAGATCAACCTCAGCGCCTGTAACAGCTCGAACCGATCGATTCTCATGTCCCGAGTGCGGAGAATCATGTGAACTGTTGGAATTACTCGGCTCGCGAGAGGAAAACCAATGATGATCCNGAAGACATCTGGCTCGGAAGGAGATGGATCAGAAAACTTGAAGATTGGCCGAAAAAAGATCTACCACGGCGGCGGAATGAAGAACACAAATAAAATCTTGGAAACGGAAAGAAAAGTAGAGAGAGAGAGCTTTTATACCTTTTTACTCGGTCGAGGAGTGAGAGGCAAGATGAAAGAAATGAACCCCGGCCCGCGTATTTATAGAAATATCGGCGCGTGGGCGCGTTAGCTCGGGAACTCAAAACGACACGACCTAAATCCACGCGCTGGCCCAGGAAGACGAAACGGCATGATCAAATTCCCTCCCGATTTCTAGGGTTCCCATTGAAAGGCGGTGAGCCCGGGAACGTTTCGGATTCCAGGCCCGTATATCAATGAAGCAACCCGGCGTCGTTTGATCAGAAGACCGATGACGAAGACGATTCTCAGCGAGCCAAGTGTGGTATAGCCAATTCCAAGGAACGAAATGCCTTCACTTTCAACTTCAGCTCGTCACTCTTATCTCTAAGACTAACGAGCTGGGGGCTAACTGTTGGGGTTGGATTCCTCCCCAAGACACCGTCATTTGGAGTAGGCAAATGATGGAAAAAGGCCGGGCCGGACCAAACCAAACCAGGCCGAACCGACGATTTATCTTAATAAGCCAACCGGCTTATCTCGGTGGGCCGAGCCAACGTCCAGCGAAGCAACCCGAGCCAAGGCCCACCGAAGAAAGCCCACGACTGAAGATTAGCCTTAATTAAAGGCGGCGCGAGTAGGAAAGGAAAGTGGTGCGAGCAGAAAAGGAAAGTTTACATTTCGTACAAAAGTCGGTTGTAAAAGTGGGTTCCTGTTCTCTTATAAATAGGAGCCGATAGCCATTATTTGAAGGCATCATTCAAAAAAGAGAAGGCACACGCCGCAAACTTTGTAGCTCTCAAAATAGCTANGGATATAATTATGCACCGTTCTAGAACATGAATACTAATGTAAATTCGACCAACTTTCGTTGCGAAGAATATCTATGTTTAATCCTAGAATTCCAAATTCCTTTGCAAATTCTATAAACTAACAAGCACTAAGTTCAAATTCAATTGTTCACAAAATTCTTAAATCAAATTCTTTTACAGATAGGTATTTTGCTTATCAAAAATTAATTCTGGAAACTAATAATGCTTTCGCATCTATCAATTATCCTAAGTATGAAATCTAGGTGATCAGATCTAGAAATCAATGATGAAGCACAATCTAGATGAAGAACTATATGATTATCCTAACAGAGATTCAATTCTAACAACTCATCTTCTTCCTTTGAAAAACCCAAAACCTAACTAGCAGATTACTCAGACATGGTTATTGGAAACAACATCATAAACTGAATAAATTACATTAAAGAGAAAGAGTAAAGAATAACAGAGGTTCAGAATATTCTCTCAGATGAACGGAGTAGCAGAATAATCTCCCCAAAGCTCTCAAGCAAAAACTCTCTCTTGTCTCAATGAAATTAAGATCCCAGTTAATTAATTCTAAACAATTGCTTATAAACCTAAAATTATCCTAAAACACGATCTGGGCTTCTTTGTAAATAATGGAAACTTCTGGGCCAAAGTGCAATTCTCTTTTTTCTTCATTAAACTCGTGTGGCTTCTTTGGCAAAGGGAGGTGTCGACACCATAGTTCAGCAGCGGTGGTGACTTCTGTTTTTAGCATAAGTCCCCAAAATATATCCAAAATGTTCTATTATCTCCAGTTCAGCTCCAAATATACCTAAGACCTGTAAACACTAGAAAAATATCCAAAAACACTAAAAAGACTCTATATACAAGGGTTATATCATGGCAAAAACCCATAAAAACCATGATATATCACTATTTTTAAGATATTGGCGAATCAATTGTCATATTTTTTTAATTATCTTTATCTTTTATTAAATTGATTTTCTTTTCTAGTTAAATAACTGTATATGGGCTGAAATTTTATCTATTGACCAAGACATTGTTGTGATCCTGTTTAAAAAGGTTAGAAATATGAAATATCACATTACCTATAAAAAAATTTCTTTTTTTATAAAATTTTCCTTTTAATTGAGATATATCCTTTTTAATTGTATATTTTATTCTATCTATATATATATTTTATTTTATTTTGTTAAACTTCTATTTTTTTTTTTCTTTTTAAGTTTAAAAATTTATAAAATTTCTATTTTATGTGATATTTTGTCAACATTGAAGACAGTTCTAGACGTGTCAAAATCTAATCAACAAAATTGACGTATGTCATAATATGATTTTGACATACTAATCTTGAAAAACTCAGCTTCATATTATGACATACTGCTAATCTTGAAAAACTCAGCTATCTATATATATAAAGTTATATAAAATTAAGCAAACTCTCTTTTTAGACTGTCACTTTAGCAATTAGAAGTTCTAGAAATTTGACACATAATTATGTTATTTATTATATTTAAAGTTATTTATTATTGTAATTTATTTTTATTATTAAAGTTTAATTTTTGTAATAAATATCATATATTAATCTAACAGGTTTAACTAGAATTTGAAAAGTCATTTTATTTTATAACATATAACTTATATATTCATCTTAAAAAACTATAATTTCATAATTTAATTTTTAGATTTCTATTTATAAAAGTTTATCAAAGTATTTATTTACATCAAATGGGTATAATAAAATGAACAAGACTGCAACATAATATTCGAGACATAATAATTGACATACTTAGTTCTCTATTATTATACTTTAATTATCATAATAATTATCATCTATTAATATATTAGTTTTAACAAGTATTTGAAAAAATTATTTAAAATAAATCTTATGTATTAATCTACAAAAACTAAAATTTAACGGTTTTTTTTTAAGTTTTGTCAAATTTATTTATATAGTTTTATAATATTTATGGAACGAGACGAGATGAAACATGACAGAAAAGAATAGGATGGGACGGGATGGAAAAAATGGGATAGGAAAGAACATGATGAGAATAAATAAGAAGTAATGAGATAGAACCAGAAGGAACATAACAAAAGGGGAAGAAACATGATGGGATGGGATGGGAAGAAACGGGACAGGAAGGAACGTGATGGAAAGAAACAAGAAGTAATGAGACAGGATAGGAAGGAACATAACAAAAGTAGAATGAATGGGACGGGATAAAATGGGATGAAACGAGACAGGATAGGACGAAACGTGATGAAAAGAAATGAAACAAGACGTGACAGGACGGGAAGAGACGAAAAAAAACAGGACGGAACGAGAAGGAACGAGATGGAAATGAACGAGACGAAACGGACAAGACGAAAATGAATGAGACAGGACGGACATAACGGAACTTATACTCATAATTTTTATTTAATTACTATGCGTATGATATTTTTGAAACACAAAATTAAAGTACAAAATTTGATATCGTCAGTACTAATAATGTAAAATTCAACGCGAAGCGCAGATCATTGCCTACTATATAATGAAATACAGTTCAGAAAATGAGTGTTCGTATGTATTATTACTACTTACTACGTATCCGCCACTAAGTTCAACATCCCCCCAATTTCCCAAAGTACAGCTCCACTCAAATATGTTTTATTCTGATTTTTATATGCATATTTCTCACATGGAATGCTATCAAATCATTTTTTCGTTTTCTGTCAATCTTTTTAAGTTGAATGTTTCTGAACTCCTTATGGTCTCGGTGTATATATATGTAAAACATGTACATGAACAGGATGTAACTTCTATAATTTATTCATTACTTATGTGGCTACTTATTTGATCACACTATAGCTTCTCAGTTCCGTTAAGGATCTACAAGAAAATTCGGCAGTGTTGATTGAAAAATCAGCACAAAATTCAGTAGAGAAATGTCGGCAATCAAATTGTATATATCTGATCAAATCAATTGCAAATTATATGCCTGAGATTAGAGCAAAGTGGACAAACTTATATAGAAAAATATTAAAATTGAGTTTGTCGGAAATTTTTTTGGTCAAACGCTCAACGTAAACTATTTATCCCAAAGATATAGTTAGTGAACACAACAAGAATGGGGTAGTTGTAAAGTATCTTCTTGTTCCTTTTCTCTCGTGTTTTCTAATCATATATTCCAATCATTTTTCTCATTATATTTTATTTCTCACAAAATATACAAAGACCGTTGTAGGAATCGTGGGACAAATATAATAATATCTCCATATGGTGTTGATCTAAATGTCTATGAACCATTATACATGTATAATCTTGAGTATATAAAGCTAAGATGTATATTATCGGTAACTATGAATCTATGATCAGATAAATAATAACAAAATCCTCTAGAGAGATTTGTTTCCAATGCTTTAGCCACACACTATAAACAAAAGCCGGAATGTCTTGATCTTTAACCAAGAAAAAGGAGTGGCATACTACTATTTTTATAATTTTGACTAAAATACACATGACAACATTTATTTTCATGTGATAGCCTAATCCTAAGACTTTAATTTTGCTATGGTCAGTGTTTATATTGAATAAATCATTATTACATGTTCCAAGAGGAAAACAGAAAAACAAATTGTCTTGATTCGAATATATGAAATGTATATAAGTTGATTTGTATACATGTGATATAGCTGCGAATATTTGATATTTCAAGTTATGCAGAAGTTGGTTAGTTAAGTAATTGACTCGAAACTTTTATACATAGAGGTACACTGATAGTTGACAAAAGAAAAGGTATATTTCGTGCTACATATACTCCAATATTGATGTCATTTTTAGTTGACTAAAAAATACCTTATTTTCTGAACTCATAAAAGAATTATGCAGACAGTTAATTTTTGTTTTATTGGCCCTATTGTACAATGCGTTTGCCTTGTGTTGGTGAAGACCACAGAGGGAATCTCTTGGCCTTTTTCATTTTTTCAGCGGCGTTGAACGTCATTATTGCCGTATCATGATTTTGACATGATTATTTATAGGTTAAGTTACATGTAAATGATAAAAAAATAAAAGGTCTACAAAGAAATAAGGTCTATAGGAACAACGTGTTTGGATATATCTAGATGTGTTTTGAGTCCAGATATTTCTAAATAATATCCAGATACATCCAAATAATGTTCAGATACATTTTTCTAAAACATCAAGTTTTCTGAAACAGAGGGAGTATATTGTTGTTTAATGTATACTAATTACGAAAATAAAATGTAAAGTAGGATTATTATTTTATCATGAATTATAATTTGTAGTTTTGATAAAAGTCAGAATTCTACTTATTCTTTTTCACTTTTACTATGATCTTATATTTCTAACTTGTGAATGCATTTTGTTATACACCAATAACCATCGAGGACCCACTAAACTTTTGAAAATGATTTGGTCTTTTTTCTGATGCAGAAATTTAAAATATAAGTGATGAACAAAAAAATATACTCCAAACAAAAATATATATACTCCAAATATTTTTTTTTGGAGTATAAGTTTACTATTTTTGTAAAACAAAATGCCAATTCTGTTTTATCAATGTGTTGACGGATTTTTTCAAACAAAAATTATGGTTTCTACCATCTAAGTAAATAAACATGATAATGCTATTTGACCTTATATTTTCTTTCATGAATTGTTTGAATATGATTATCTCTTAAAAATCTCTCAGTTTAAAATCTGAAATACAGATATACTCCATCGCTTGCTTGAAAGATTAGATCAATAGTCAAGATAATAATAAAAATTGGGGCTTGAACTGGGCTTATAAAATAGGTAGACAATAGTGTCAAACTTTAATGATGAAGATAAAGATATTGTGGAGTCCCAACACATCCACCCATCCGCCTAACCACAAATAAATTCGTTTCTCTATCATTCTCTCTCTAATGTGCAATGGTGTCTTCTTGTATTTAATGTCACATCTATTAATATCATATCAAACGTTTCTATATATGTGTCACTGAAGATATCAATGCGCAGAATATAGTATATACGAAAAGTTATGTATATAAATAAAATTGTAGAAATATGTAATTTAAGTGAGTAGATATAACAAAATTTGAGCAAGTATAAAAAATATTTAAAGAGAAAAAAAGGAAGAGAACGCATTAGTAAAAAGGTAGTGGCAATTAGGAGGGACCCTGAGAAATCATGAGCTTAAGCTACATTTTCCCATGGATTCCTCGGAACCATTTTGTTTTTTATTTTCTCCCTGTAGATTAATTAATAAGGTTTAATTAGGAAAGAGATACAGAAAAGAGTCATTAGTGTTGAATTATGTTTTAAAACAAAATCCAAAAATATCTCGATTTTTTTTTTAAATGCAATGAATGCTTATATGATGATAAAACTGAATATGGAATATAATTATCTGAAATCTGAAATACAGAAACAAAAAACAGTAAATGAATAAATAAATAGTTGAAAATCAGAGAAACACAAACCACAATCATAAACGCATGAAATCAGAACGGTCCTGCTGACTGCTGAGTGTTTGTGTCTGTTCCATATCAAGATATGGGGACCGTGTTCCTCTGAGCTGATCCTTATGTTCTCTACAGTGCACCTCCACTCCTTATTTGCCACGTGTGAGATTTGTACCTGATTATCTCATCTCAGTTAGGCCCAGGCCCACCACCCTATATTAGTCCGGCGTACCTCCTCCGCCTTTGATGGAGCTGAGGCGACATGATATAATCCAGAAATAGTAGAACCGACAAAACCAATTTCAAAGAGGTAGCAAATATCTTTTTTGTGGTTTAAATTAGGTTTTTTATCGAAACCCACAGTAACAACAAAAATTCACCACTTATACGTAATCCGAAAATTACTAATCCCTCCGTTCCAGAATATATGATATTTTAGTATTTTTTCTTGTTCCAGAATATAAGATGTTTTGGAATTTTTAAGGTACTTTTTACAAACTTCAAGAACCATTAATTAAAAATAATTGAATTCTTAAAATTTTATTGGTTAATATTTATTGAAAAGTGGTTTGATTAAGAAAATAAATGATTTGTTGTTAAACAATAAATGTTTCTTAATTTGTATGAAAAGTCTATAACATTTTATATTCTGGAACACAGGGAGTATTATTATTATTAATTTGTTTTTAATAAACGAAAGTACTAATTCTTGAGGAGGGTGCAGCTAAATAATATATGGGCATAAACTCAAATTTTATAGGCGAGATAGATTCAAACCAAGTTCCGTTTACATGGACAACCAACTCACCTAAAACTCTAAAAGATATTCATTGAAAACACGGCAGAATATTTACTTAATCTATACAGAACTGCAAGCAACTGCTTATTTTGCTTACTCCCAAGGCCTGCTCTGTCCACGTATAGATCATTTTTTCAGATGGACAAGAAACAAAAATTCTTATCTATATATCAAATGGGATAAATCTAATAATTATAAGGGGAGTCGATTTTGATCTAGACCAATATGGTAATTTCTCTATCAAGCGAAAATCATTACACCACCACTAGGTCTGGGCATTCGGTTATTCGGGTCGAGTTCGGGTTGGTAGAAGTGTTCAATTTGGTAAAACTGAACTAAACCTAACCAAACCGCATCAAAATAGGTTATATAGTTTGGATTTGAATACACCGTATAAACCATATGGATGCAATTTTATATAAATTTTGGATATTGGTATGGTTTGGATATTAACAGCACAAAACAAAAAAACCGAATAGCTCTATATATTAATATACTAGTATATTGTATACGCATATGAGATATAATAATATTAATTTAGAATAATCTCATATAAAATGTATTTGCATTTTCTTATTTGAATTTGATTTTTTGATTAGTAGAAAAATAAAATAAAACCTAAATAAAAATAATAATAATACAAAAAGTACAAATAAACCGAAAACCGAGATTATTCGAACCGAAAATATCCAAACTGAGAAAACTGATAACCGAGACTATCCAAACCGAAGTAAGTATGGATATAATATGGTAGCTATTTTTTATTAACCAAAAAACCGAAAACCAAAAAAACCGAACCGGAATCCGGATTGAACTTCCCTACGGGTCGGTTCTTTTCGGGTTTTGGGTCTTTCGATTCTAAAAATTTTAGAACTATTCGGTATTTCTTATTTTCGGGTTGGGTCCGGTTCGGTGGATATCCAAACTTTAGTTACAAAAAAATAAAATAAAAAAAATAAAAAAATATAATTTAAATAAAATTTTGTTAAATTTAGCAAAAAATATTGAATATTAACAAATATAGATAAAGATTTTTGGATTTATTGAATGTTTTGATTATTTTTATCTAACTATAACTATTATATTTATATTAGGTTTATAGTTGTCATTTTACATATTTTGATTATTTTAAATCTAAATATAACCAATATTTTTGGATATATAATTATATTTTGAATATTTTGGGTATCCATTCGATTTCCGGTTCGGGTCTGATTCTTTCGGGTATTTATGACCCATTCGAGTATTTGTGTCGGTTTCGGTTCGATTTGGTTTCATCTATTTTGGGTCGGGTATTTATGACCCATTCGAGTATTTATGTCGGTTTCGGTTCGATTTGGTTTCATCTATTTTGGGTCGGGTTCGGTTTGGTATTTCGGGTCTAGGTAAAAATGCCAGGCCTAACCACCACCATTGGTTGATCCAAAAATTATACCATGCACCATTCTTTTTTCATTGGTAAAACTTAGCCCATTTTTTTCTTTTTACTTTCGGTGAATTCTAAAAGTTCAATAAGTTATCAAAATATAAACTACATAAATTGTATTTAGGGTGTATATAACGTGAATATTGTGAAACTGAGTGTACGTACACATGCAGTTTATGTGCATGGAGTAGATAAGGAGTCAGGAGATCATCACGTGTTTGAGAATCTAATCTATAGTACAAAGAAGTTGCAAGTGCACTATTTTAACAAAAAAAAAGTTGCAGTACACTAAACGAGTTCCATACCAGCACAAGTACTATTTTAGCTATTACTNTCCCCTTTTTTTTTTTTTTTTTTTTGCTCGGTTAAAACGACTCCAAGTCAAACTCAATCTACGCAAATTTTTGTAACCTTCCTTGGATCGGTCTCTATTTAAATTTTGAGTAATGAACGTGGTTAATTGGTCTTACAAATTCGAGTTTCCTTGCCGGAAACAGCTAAGTTACGAACAACGATGCTTAATTATGAATTTATGACCGTATTATAAAATATGCCGTCTTGATCTTATACGACTTCAGAAAGAAGACATAAAAAACCAATTTACTCTCCAGGTAAATGAAAAAATGGGAAATTATTTTCTCAACTATTTTAAGAAGATCATAGATATGTCATATGTATTTCTACCTTCATTTCAGAACAATCTGCTTCCATCGAAATGTGGACCTACAAACTATTAGCCGAAAATCCATACTCCATCTTCAATCTGCTGTAACAATTTTGCATAGTAGAAAGTATATGATGAGCTTTTGGTTCAACCATGATGTTTTCTATAACGTTTAACACATTAGTTTTATAATTATTTTATTACCAACGAGATGATTGTGCAACGAAATGAAAGTCTACAAAAATATCACTTGATCCAATATATATTTTACTCCAAGTAGTTAGTTGATGGATCAAGATCGATCGACGAGATAAAATATCTTCCATGCTTTTGTAGGCTTACTCATGAAAGATACGAAACTTGAGAGGTCCATTCTCATTTATGTCCTCTGTATTAACAAAACCTCAAAACGACCTATCAAAGTTTATGTTTAAGTCTCTTTCATTTGTCCCCTTCTTTCGGATGATTAATTTTGAATTATCGTTGTCATGCCAACCGAAATAGTTTTTCATCCTTAACATTAAAACCGAAAAAAAAAAAAAAAAAAAAAAGTTTTTCATCCGTCGATTATATACTCAAATGTGGCAAATATCTTCTAAAATTATTTGAGATAACTCGGAAAGCAAAAATGTGTATCTTGTAGACTAACTGTTATATATAGACACTAACAAATGTGTATTTTGATTGTTGTAGTATTCAATGTGTACCACTGTATCTTGTAGACTAACTATTAGAACCCAATAAAACTTGCTAAAAAAAGCAGATTACAACAATCAAATTTGGAATTGTATTATTTACTTGGAGATGTATTACTTAACAACATGGAATCTTAGCTTTATAATTGATTTTTGTGTATGGTATTCAACCAAAGAAATTTAAGTTCTTTGATTATAACAAAAATATTATTCGGGATAAAAATTACAAAGGAAAATTTTGTTGAGAAGCAAAAAGCAAATAGCGAATTTTTTGTTTTTGCGAAAGGGAGAGAGAAAGAAAAACTGAAAAAGCAATAAAACGGAAGAGAAAAAGCAGAGTGATAAAATAGCTTCGTTGTCACTTGTCACTCTATAAATCTCACTCCATTGACAACCTTTCACTTCCATCAAAACCCTCTCAACACTCTCTCTCTCTCTTTCTTTATTTCTCTTTCTTCCCACTCCCCCTCTCTCTATCCCTCTCTATCTGTAAAAGAAATGGAGAAACCCATGGTTCCGACATGGAGACCCGACCCGGTTTACCGTCCGCCGGAGACACCGCTTGAGCCGATGGAGTTCCTCGCTCGCTCCTGGAGCGTCTCTGCCCTCGAAGTCTCCAAGGCTCTAACACCTCCGAATCCTCAGATTCTCCTCTCCAAAACCGAGGAGGAACCCATCTCCGGCGACGGCGATACGGAGGAAAACGGACTCGTCTCCGGAAACCCATTCTCCTTCGCTTCGTCAGAAACTTCTCAAATGGTCATGGATCGTATCTTGTCTCACTCCGTAAGTCTCTTGTCTTCTTTTTTTCCGCTTTCTGTTTCATATAAAAACAGAGCAATTGCGGACAAAACGAAGCAGTTCTCTTTTGTTAGATGTTGACAAATTATAATCTGTTTCAGTTTCTTTTTTTGTTTTTTTCCTCAAGATTCTTAATTTCTCTCTTTCATCCTCATCGCAAAATCCTCAAATCGAGTTTCATTTTTTTTGTTCATGAATCTCTCTACTAATGAAGGAATTTTCACGCGCAATAATTATAATTATTAACCAAAACAAACAAAAAAAAATTAAAAAAATGTATGATTGCATATCTACACACTCGCTTTCTGGGTCCCTTATAAACATTAATCACAAGTTTTTTGGATTTGTCATCATCTCTCAAACATGAGTTCTCTTGATTCTACTTTTGTCTCATCTTCTTCATCTTTTAATATTTGACAGCAGGAAGTGTCGCCGAGAACATCTGGTCGGCTTTCACATAGTAGTGGTCCTCTCAACGGTTCTTTAACCGACAGTCCTCCTGTGTCTCCTCCAGAATCCGACGACATTAAGGTTTCTAATCTTATCTCTTTAAATCATACTTATCACAGTCTAATTTTTTGTAGAAAATAAAATATGCGTTTTTAAATTGTTAGTAACTAAAAAGCATGTTCTGGGTTTCTGCCATTTTAGCGTTTCTCTCCATGTAAATGTTTCAAATTTTTACTGCGTCACTGACAATTTGGGTACATGAGAGACAGTGAAATCAAAACAAAACAAAAAAAAGAATCTCATTTTACCTTTCTCTTATTCCAACCATACCCAGAGATCATGTTTTCTTCCTCCGTTACAGTTTCCGATGTTTATTCATCATTATTTTCGAATATTAATATTGGGTAATTTATTAGACGAAACTCCTTAATTAATTGTTTGTTTTTTGATTAATTATATGACTGCTAGAAGATTGAATTTCTGGGTCTGTATATTATTTTAGTGACACTTTGGTCTAAAGCAATCTCCTTTACTTTGATTTGATTTTGTCTTTTTCTTGTTCATCACTCTTCCAAGATTTTTCCTTTTTTAGATTTTGCTTCATTCAATTCTTTATCCATTTTTGGCGATTTCTTAACTTTGACTTACTATGCAGCAATTTTGTCGAGCGAACAACAATTCACTGAACAACATCAACTCTCAGTTCCGATCAACGGCGACAACTCCGGGACCTATAACCGCCACAGCGACGCAGTCCAAGACAGTGGGACGGTGGCTTAAGGACCGGAGGGAGAAGAAGAAAGAGGAGACTCGAGCACACAACGCTCAGATTCACGCCGCTGTCTCTGTCGCCGGCGTGGCTGCAGCTGTTGCTGCTATCGCAGCAGCCACCGCGGCATCTTCTAGCTCCGGCAAGGATGAGCAGATGGCTAAAACCGACATGGCGGTTGCTTCCGCGGCTACTCTTGTGGCTGCTCAGTGCGTGGAGGCTGCTGAAGTTATGGGAGCTGAGAGAGAGCATTTGGCCTCCGTTGTTAGCTCCGCCGTCAATGTCCGGTCTGCCGGAGATATCATGACTCTCACCGCCGGAGCAGCTACAGGTTTAGTAACTTCGAAAATCTCTGTTATGGGTTTTAATAAAGCTTTGGTTTTTAATGAAGAAAACTCAAGAATTGATCTTGGGATTTTGATTGGCTCTAAAAGTTGGAAACTTGATGAAGAAATCGAATCATTTGTTCTTAAAGTTCTAATTTTGATGAAGGAAATGTAATAATTGATTTAGGGATTGAGTCAAAATTGGAACTTTATGGAAGAAAACAAAGTTGATGTTGTGTAATTTGATCGTGATTTTTGGTGCAGCGTTAAGAGGAGTAGCGACATTGAAGGCAAGAGCGATGAAGGAAGTGTGGAACATTGCATCAGTGATTCCAATGGACAAAGGACTCACTTCCACTGGAGGATGCAGCAATGTTAACAATGGTAGCAATGGAAGCTCAAGCAGTAGTCACAGTGGTGAACTTGTACAGCAAGAGAACTTCTTGGGAACTTGTAGCAGAGAATGGCTCGCTAGAGGTTGCGAACTTCTCAAACGCACACGCAAAGGTAACAAAAGTTCTATTTTTTTTCTTGTTTTAGGTTACGTTTTTAGTTATTGGATCTTTTTGTGTAATGTTTGTGTGATCTCCACTTTTGCAGGTGATCTCCACTGGAAGGTGGTTTCTGTTTACATCAACAAGATGAATCAGGTAAAAAGATTTGATTTTTTAATGGTGTTCTCGATTTTCGTTCACTTTAGAAAATGATCGTTGATCTGATGAAAAAGATTAAAGACAGCCAAATTATTTGTGAATCAGTGGGAATCTTTAGTTTACTTCACATGGATGTGAACTTTGTTATATGAAAAACACAAAAAGATGAGAGAAAGAAAAAAAGAGAGATTTCAAACGGCAGGAAAAGAAGAGAAAGCAGAAACTAAACTAAAGCTAAAAGATAAAAGCAATTGGTTATCACAATGATGATGAAAATGAAGTCATGGGATCCACTATTGTCTTTTGCTTAAGCATCTCTTTGAGCATCACAAATCTGTTTTTGATTGTTTTGATTATTGAACTTGTAGGTTATGTTGAAGATGAAGAGCAAGCATGTTGGAAAAACCTTCACCAAGAAGAAAAAGAGTAAGAGATCATTTACTCTAATTACATATAACATCTCTTTTCGTAAACACGCTTTAAAGATAATTCATCTAATGGGGTTTAAAACAAAGAATGTTTCTGATTAATGATTATTGAGCTAGATATGTCTCATAGTACCAAAGTTGAAAACTTTATCTTTTTGTCACTATCTACTGTCTCAATGAGTCCATTATATGTGAACCCTGGTAAAGAGAATTCAAAACTTCGATGTGGGTCTGCTTTGGATTTGGGGATTTGAGAAGAAAAAGGAAAAAAAAATTGAAAAAACGAAAAGCAAAAGTGTGTCTGTCTATGACTAAAGCATCTATAAGATCAAAACAAAAGAGAGGCCCTCAATCTTTTACTTTTTGTCTATTCTTTTGAATGTGAACTTGAAGACTCTTTTTTATAATTATTTGAACTTTGTTTCCAATTTTGTTCAGACATTGTTCTTGAAGTGATCAAGAATGTCCCTGCCTGGCCCGGACGACATTTGCTAGAAGGAGGAGACGACCTGAGATACTTTGGTTTGAAGACGGTTCTAAGAGGTGATGTGGAATTCGAGTGCAAGAGCCAGAGGGAGTATGATATGTGGACACAAGGTGTTTCAAGGCTTCTTGTTGTTGCTGCTGAGAGGAAATTTAGGATGTGAACAAACTTCTGTTTTTTTCACAAGGCTGCTTGGTTTGGGTGTGAGTTTTTTAACTTATGGGGTCGAATTAAACTTTGAAAAACGTTAGGGGTTCTTTTAAGGTAATGGTTTTTTTTTTGTTGGATGGTATAGGAGGAGTATGATATGGTGGACCTTACTAGTCAAGGTTTGGTTTTGGATAAACAAAATGTAGGGGGTGGTGATCTGTAATATTTATTTTCTTAGTTAGTGGTCTTTTTGTGTAAAAAAACAAAAATGAAGTGAAAGATATATAAGTCCCTATTTCTTATTATTGATGATTTGATGGGTCCATTTTTGCATTGGGAACATGAAATATGCTTCGTTTTTGTCCCATTGTTGCTGGAAAAAAAAATCCATCAAGAAGCTGCACATTTTTTTTTTATACTACTAAATGACAAATAACATCATAAAGAATTGTGTTATTTTCACATGTATATACAAAGCATATTTGATATTACTGTTAACAACATATATCACGTGTTTTTCCATGCCATCAACACTCACAATATCTGGTTAATTTAATGATCCGATAAATGATCGATTAAATTAATCAGTGACTGTTGTTCTTCCTCCTACTGGATCTTACACGTTATCCAGTCTTTAAAAGTTATCCAGTCTTGATTGAAAGATCGATTCATTCACAAAATGATCAAATAGCACTCAGATTTCAGATTTTTATACATCTTTAAAAGTCTCCCACTGTAAAGCAATTTTGTGGAGTTAGTTACCTTGAGAAACAAGGAACCCCTTAAACTCAAACCGAGAGTCTTTGAGAGAGTAATCATAATCTTTACAAAAGCTGCTGAAATTATAAAAAAACATAGAGCATATAGCAACCAACTACTTAAAGGTTTTGGCTGTGGAATCACTGGGTGTTGACGCCAAAACCAAGGAGATTGAGGAAGAGGTTGACGACGTCAAGATACAGAGCAATCGCAGCACGAATATACTCGTCGTAGTCGAGTTTCTTGATGAGCTGGTTCGTGTCGTAGACGATGTATCCGCAGAACAAGATTGCAGCTATACCGCTCAATATCATCGACGAAAGCTTCCCCAGTGGATGGAATATCTACAAGATAGCTTATTAAACGTCTCTCAAGAACTAAACACGAAAATCTGAAACTGTGTTTGAGAGTTGTTGGTTAGTAGTACTAAAACCTGCACCAGAGTGAAGACGAAGACGATAAGCAGAGCACCAAAGAGGAATGGTGCAAGGAAGGAGAAATCACGGCCTCTCTTTACTTCCCAGAAAGTGTAGATTGTTAGGCCTATCAACCATTGTAGCTGTGAGAATCGCAGCTTCAAGAACAATCCTCCCTGCTTTTCAAGAAGAAATGAAACCAGTCAGATTGTTTCTTGGCATAAAGCATGAATCTTTTCGCTCTGTTTCCTCTCTTGTCATGATTCACAAATTACAAACAGAGAAGAAAGATACTAAAAATGTAATTTTTATGATGCAATAAATCAGAAATCTGGAAGCAACACTAAATCTTCAAAACAGAGAACATCCAAGGCAAAATGATATGAAAAAACGAATGGATCCGTGACAAATACCTTTTGAAAAGGAGCAGCAAAGTCCAACAGCGAAAGAGATGGAGAGAGTGAAGAGTGTTAAGATGATGAGGTTTATGGGATGCTTCTTCTCAAACGCAATCAGTGGCCACAACGCTACAACACACATAAAAACGCAAACTTTATCAATCCAGATCACTGAAAACTGTGAATCATTCATCGCACAGATCAAAGTAACTCCAATTTTTGGAAAGGGAGAAACGCAAACTGAGGAGAGGAAGAAGGAGAGCGACGAGGAAGACGACGAGGCCGTGACTAGTCGTCGTGATGAAATCTGGAATCGCACGGACGAAGAACACGACGGAGGAGACTCCGACGGTGAGTATCAGCTGAAGAGAGAGGATGGCGTAGACTTTCCTGATGAAAGCCCAACGAAGCTCGGAGTTCTCAGTCATCTTCGGATTCAGCTCGTTACCAGTGTTGATCACTCCACCACTCTCAATGTCAGATTTCGCCATGGTTGTTGTTGAATCGCACAAATCACAAAAGCACAGCAGCAGAAGAAGAAGAAGAAGAAGAGAAAGAGAGGTTTTGAAGGTTTTTTGCTTTCCAGGAAATTACCAGGAAAGTGTGAAGAGGGTAGTGATGATGGTGAAGTTACTGTTCCGAACAAGAACAACCCAATTATATCTAGACACGTGGCAGTTGTTCGACGGAGGTTTTCGTGGGTATTGCCCGGAGAGTAAATGATCCAGTCACTGTTACGTTGGCTGTTATTCTCCCGATGAAGCATTTATATTACGACACGTGGCATAGCGAGACTTTTGCTTTTCTGTAATTAGCGTATCTCAGAATTTGCATGGAAATAGAAAGAGGACCACACTGTACGGACGAAAGTTTGTTTTACTATGGAGACCTATCTACCTACTCGGATATAATTGTAATGCACATTATTTAAGTATTCTAGCAGATTAATACTTACTTAATAATTTATTAGATAGCAAGTTAGCAACCATGCCATAGCAATTGTTTGTTGGTTAAATTTGTTTGTTGTAATTAACAAACAACTATCAATTACTTAAAATATTTTACCATAACTATGACAATCTAGTTAGTTGAAAAGTTTACGAGTAAGAGTTTTAAAAATCTCACTTTCTAGCCGATAATATACATAAGAAGAAAAAGAAAGACATGCATGCATTCAGACTATTTGTCTTACTTGATAACCATTAACAGATAGATTGCGGGTAGAGAGTAGTTTGTCCTTTAATTATATAGTAACGTTAGCATCATCATTTTTAGCAACAGCAAAGGAAAAATATAAAAAATAAACTTAGCATCATTTGGCATAAATTAACCAATATATAATCATACGGTGTTTGCTTATTAATTTTTCATATGGTAGCATGAAAATATAAATATAAGTGGGTGAAACCTACGAAGAATACTTGGTGGTTTATTTTTTATGTCATGTCATTTCAAAAAATTTTCCCAAAATTCAACAATAAGACGGATATGAATCTTAAAATAAGCATCTTTACCGAAAAAATATCTTAAATTAAGCATAGTATTCACGAAATCATTAGGTGCTATGACACCGCATGCACTGATCAAAAAACCTAGTGTCTAAGACGTGTGCTCAGAAGTTAGATAATTTTAGAGGCTCGTTTAGATAATAAGTATATAATTACATAATTATCTGATACTAACCATTCAATTACATCTGTTTGTCTTTTTGGGTGCAGTTGTTTGTATTTTTGTAACTACTACAAATTACTTAGCAGAAATATAACTATCATTTGAAAAACTTAATATATCCTTCACAAAACAAAACATTGGTAAAAGCATGTGTAACCATCTCAAACAAATAACAATAACTAGAACAGAACGACCCATTCGAGATTTATTGGAAGGTATGGGCTACTCGCTCCTAGGTACAAATTATTAAAGCCCATTGGACTTTTATTCAAAATACAACTTTTGAGTTTATTGGAGTTTCGTGGCATGAAGAAATTAATAAAATAATAAAAGTGGGGTAGATAAAAATTAATTGAGGTTTCCAAGTGTAGGACGGTGTCTATGAACCTACTCAAGGACTGTTCCTCTGATGTTTATCTAAAACTATATGAAAAAAAAAGTATCATTTGATGCGATAGATTTGACAATGCACTTCTCATTTTCTGTTCTTTTTCCTTTTGTTTTTTTATAACTGACCAGATTTGTTAATTCTTTGTTTGTTACTGGTTAGTACTAAGCACCATTATTAATTATACTTATGATTCCCAAAACATATTAATAAAATTGCGTATATATGTGTTTATGCTTCTCGTTTCTGTTCCTTCTATAGCTTTGACATCCTCATCTTACCTTTTAATTGTAGTTTAGCTGCTAGATATTGGCTTGTTTGTCTAAGAATGAGTCTTTTTAAAAAAAAAAACGAAAAATGAGTATTATTTTTTTGGTCATTTTGTAAAAATAGACTCATTTCTCGTTTGTTGTATTTTTTAGTTCAAAGTTAAGGTTTAAATTATTTTCACCACAAGTTTTGATTTTGATGGTGCAAAAGTTTGAAACTGAATTCTACAGTTTGTGTAGGTTTTGACTGTGTCGTTTTGTATAATTTAGTTTGTGAAATAAAGAGTAACAATGACGTTCATATCTATAAAAATATTTATCAACATCAGATCAAATAGATACTAAAGAGGGATGGATTTTAGTGGAACCAAAAGTATTTTTGGTATGCCTTTACTAAATCATATTTAGTATGAACAATATACTGAATTTTTCTCGGCGAATGGACAAAGAAAGTTATTCTCAAAAAGAGAGAGAGAGAGTGAAAATAATTTACAAGAAAAGTGGAAGCTATGTCTGTACAGTCCAGCACCAACCCAACCAAACCCATCACATCAGTCTCATCTCTGAAACCTCTTTTGATTTTGTTTACTTTTCCACACCCCTTTGACGTATTTACAGTTTCCTCTTTATAAACAACACATATTTCTGTATTTTTGGATAGAGGCGAAATCACCAGATAGAAACAGATATTTTAACCGTAAACAAAACTTTAAGCTAAGATCTTTCTCAGTTTCCATATGTACGTCGACACAAGGCGGTCCTCTATTCTTACGAAACTATTTCAAATTTTTTTTTTTTTTTTTTAAACTTACTAACTACTATTTTATATGATCAGTTGATTACGTATCAATTATACGTTTCTTCAACTTCATTAAAAGGTATTCGTTTTCTTCGTTTGATGAACTAATTATATGTTGGTGGTCCTGAACTAATTAAGAATGAATTGTGTTCACGTTAACGAGGCTGATGTCATTTACATGTGTTCATAACATCCAGTTGCGGTCAAGCTGATTTTAGACGATCAAGGTGTTTATCAGATAAAAATGAATGATTAATAAATAATAATTTTGTTCAAAGGTTTAAAACTCATAGTACATCATGCGAAAAAAAAAATATATATATACTCTTAGATTCATTGTATGATTGTTTAAGCATATATGGACATGACTGGAAACTTATATCGTTGTTGAATGTGGTATCAATGTGTTGGAGCAGAAAGTGGAGCTTTCGCATATAAAGCTGAAGATGTACCAAATATTCTTCCTCGTGCGATAACTCACTCTCCAAGTGTCTTTGTTTCTATGCCTTCATGGCTTATATATATAAGTGTCCAGAATTTCTGTGAGCTTTTTGGATTTTAATTTATGCGAATCAGAGGAGTTAATGTTCTCTTTGGGTTGGGTTTAGAAGATTTTTCCCCTTGCACCAACCATCACTAAAATCATAGTATGATAATATGAAGTCTAGTCTCTTAACTTTCAGAGTGAATGCCAGACCGCCATCGATAACTATATGTACTGATATAAACTAGTCTAATTATTACCACTCCGAAACCAATGTTTTTTGTTTGATTTGTTATATATCAACTGTCTGAAAACCATCATTTTTCAGTTAGTTTAGGTATTTTAAAATAAAAGAGTAGTATCATTTATCTGAAACAGTATACAAGACAACACAGACACATAGCTTTTACCATCTCATTTTATCTTCTTTGTTTCATTTTTGTAACTTTCAAGTTTTCAACGTTGGTATTCAGTTTCTATTTATTCTTCAATTTTTGTTTATTTGATCCAGGTTTCTGGTTACTTATTACTCTAAATGCACAAGAACATATACAGTGCACAAAAATCCTGCGAAATTTTGCAATAGCCCCCACCTGTTGTTATTTCGCATGACGGTGGAATATCACTATATATATCAGTTATCTCACATTCACATAGCTAAACATCATATACAACTAAGAAATATATATATATAAGCATCTCTAGATTTAATTTATATTTTAGAGAACACAAATAGAGAAGTAGTATATAAAAATCTTACAAAGGTGTTCGTAATTTATAACACCATGGTCCATGCAGTTGTTATCATTAGTCAACGTTTGGATAGAGTACAAATGGCCTACACGACTAATAGGACAGTGGTTAGTAATGGTTTCGTATTTCCATATTTTCAAAGCGATCATAATCAAACTCATGTAATTTTGTAAATATGGATTCTATTCATTGACTCTGAACTAAAGATATCAGGACTTCTAACAAAGATTATATAAACTAAATTATTTTATATTATTAAGCCATTGTACTATTATCTACCTTCATTCACACAAATTCACATTACTTGTAGTAAATTTTCTATATTTTTGGTCAATTCTCTTGTCTCCATTTGTAAAGAGATCAACGCGACAAAATCACCGCTGTTTCCCCTACCCATCCCTCCAATTTTCTTGTTTACATGTTATACATTGTTTATTGTGTTTACAGTTCTTATAATAAAAACCATAAACTTAGTTATTTTCTAAATTTCTTGAATTAAATGTAAAAAGAGAAAGTCAATTCATAAAAATGCAAAAGGAAATACATCATCGTGCAGACCAGAGTGTAGGAGAATCTCTGTAAAAAATATCTTTCTTTTTCTTTTTGTTCTTTTCAACAGATATCTTTTCTGTAAGGTTTCAAAAAAAAAGCATAAATCTTTCAGCATTGTGCAATAAACTAATAAATATTATTTCCTCAAAGCACATTATTTGAGGAATCTTTAACAAAATAGTAAAAAAATTTTTTGACAAAGTTTAATAAAATTATTATTATTATTAATATTATTTTTTATGAAATTTCAAATTTATTGATCACTTTGGAAAGAATTAAAAGATTACATAGTAGAATCGATAAAAAGAATCAAAGAATGAAGGCTAATAGTTGAGATAAGACTAATGGAAGAAGGGCTACGTGATTTCAATATACACTCTAGCAGGGAATTGTTTAATAAAATTATTCCACTAATTAATTACCAAGAAAGGGAAAAATATATCTTTAAACCCATTTTTATTCTTTGAACAGTCTTGGTTCCGGTACTAATTCGTTTCTGGGTAAGCCAAAAATGATCTGGAAAAGAAACCAGAAACTTAGCATTTTAGCTTAAATCTCTTAGAAAATCAGGATCCGAGCTCAAACAAGATTTTGAAAAAGTCCCAAAATGTAAAACTTTCAACCCAAATATTACATTGAATATCTCTATTTTTGGTAGCAGGCATGGAACCGCCCTACAACATCCAACGAGTGACCGAAAGGNAGGTTTAATTTTTTAAAAAAAAAAAAAAAAAAAAAAAAAACTTAAAAACCCTAAATCTGTATAGTTGTAGTAATAGACAACAAAAAAGTTGTTGGCTCTATACATTGTCTTGTACAACCAAAACGTTACGTAAACTTTCGTTTCATGGTCTTACTACACATAACACCAGCCTTTAATAACATCTCTATAAGATAAATTCATCATTTTCCAATTATTGTTTGTAACGCTTTTAAGGCATCCACAACGCATAAATTATTGTTTACTTATAGGCCAGTTGTTCTTTATTTCTCATCCTTCCTTGTAGCCAAAATTGTAAATTCAAGTTTAGATATGAGAACAGCCGATACTTTTCCAAATACTAAAATCAAAAGTAAAAAATTTGTAGCTAAGAAAAGAAAAAGAAGAGAAGTTAATGCAGATATTGCAAACTTATATACTTATAACTTTATAAGTAAGGAACAGAGTATGCAGTACGACACGAGTACATATGCGGCTTTGTAGTGAAATTGGGAAAAACTCCAAACCATAAATGCTTTTACTACTTTTTACATTCGTTTTAATATTTTTATTTTCTTCATTTTCTCAAAAACAAAAATGGTCCTGCTGTATACTTACACGTGCAAGTACGATATAAACATTAATCATGATTATTGATGATACCTTACAAAATTATCATCAAAGAGCAATAATGAAATCTACATATATAGCTGTCAAGGGACAAACCACCTATGGGTCCAAACAAACATGCATAACCAGACAAATACAAGTCCTACTATTGTATTCGTAAGAGGGATTTGTTCGAAAATAAGGGGCAAATCATTTATTTTACTGATAACGTAACCCAGTAGAATAACAGCAAAATTTCACGGTGTTTTTTTTTTTTGTTTAGTCATTCACCATATGTACTTATGTAGTTGTAAAGTGGCAAAATTTTGTTTTAAAGAAAAAAATTACTTCAAATGATTTAACTTACAATTTCGGCTATTTCTATAGCAACTTATTTAATTCTAATTAAAAATAAAATAATTATAAATTTGTTTACAACATATTTTTTAGTATTTGATGATTAATGGTAACCCACATTTCATTTCGTATTTTATGTTTTGAAGAAAGTAATTTCACTCGTACTCAAAAATATAATTAAAATAACAATACGTCATTAATCTACAAAGAATGGTAACCCACCTGTTCTCCGCTGTCTAACGTTTTATAAAAAAATTACTTGAAATGTTTCTACAGTTCTGTGTTCATTTGATTATTCAGCTATTTTACTCTAAAGTCTAAACATCTGTCTAAACCCTTTGTCATTATATGTTAATGGTTTGTGTATAACATTTTTTGGCTTCTTATAACAAAAAGAGAAGATAAAAACACCGCCTAAATTACACGCCTGTATGATTAATTGCTACTANAAAAAAGGGAAAAAAAAAAAAAAAAAAAAAAAAAAAAAAAAAAAAAAAAAAGTGACTCATTAGGGTAAAAATAACTAAGTAAGATTAATTGCTCTCTCTCTCTCTCTCTGGGTAATGTGACCACCCAAAACTCGCATCTTCCCGAAGTCCTCAATTTCTTCGTATGACCATTTTTTTAAATACTATTAACATTATGGATTTCATCATTACAATAATATAACCAGCGAAAAGACGAGACAAATGAGAAAACCAAAACAAAAAGAACTAAAAACACTTTTTGAAAAATTGTTTAACGGATAATTAGTCTAGGGCATGAAGAGCTTGTTACCACACTTGCAACGCCAAGCTTCAGGGTAATACTCCAATGGCATACTCATTCCGGGTTGAATCGGTACATGAACCGGTTTACACGGCTGACATTTCCCACACTTCGATCTACACGTCGGTGGTGACGAACCCGGTCCAAACCGTTTATTTCCCATAAACCGACCTGGTATATCCGACCCGGCTCTCTGACCAAGCCATCCACCTGGTTTAACCATCAAAAACACTTAAGCATTGGACTAAAGAAAGATGGCTTCTTTAATCAATCAAACAAAAAATTACGGATTAAACAAAAACAAAACCAAAATTTACTGAGCTGAGTGTGAAATTATCTCAGAGAATCAAGAAACATGGGATTCGAGTTGCAATTAGCAAAGAGAAAATTCAAGAAAGGGTGAGTTTATTGGGTTTTTACCGGTGGAGACTACGGAGGCAGCGGAGAACAGGTGGAGGATAGCAAATGCGGCGAGTGAAGCTAGGAGAAAGCGATGACGGCGGCGACGGAGGGCGCCCATTAGCAAGATCGGTGAGAATGCGCACGTTAGCAGAGACAAGTGTCTGGTTCTTTGTTTTTTTATTTTCCTCGTCTGAGAGAGATTTTTTTTGGGCTTATGTTTGTGTGTTTGGGGTTTGGAGTCATTCATTTGGTCTTAAGTAAAAAGAAACTTAGATAGAGAGAGGTGTGTGACCAAATAAAATAGACACATGAAGCTTTAGAATCCAAATATTTAATTCAAATTGCTATGTTTTTTGTTTTGTTATCTTTCGGTTTGACTGTACTATACTCTACTTCTAAGTGAGAGCTAGAGAATATTAATCCATTAAACAAATCAAAATTATATAATGCACTCTTTCTGTTTCTTAAAATTAAATATATTATCTGTATCCAAAAGATTTTGAAAGATATATCCTAACAAAATGTTCATAGAGATACTTTGCATTCTCTATCCAAAATTTTATGATATTTATTTATCAATTCCTATTAGTTATTTAAAAAAATAAAATAATATATATATATATATATATATATATATATAAGAGCTTATGTGCTAGACAGACAAATGTTTGGCTAAAATTGTTAAAAACACATGAGATGACAAAACTATATATAAGAGATGATTTCTTTTCACTAGTGATTTAGAGAAATAGTGTGATAACATGTTACCAGGAAAAAATTATTACGTGATATTTTAAAACCTGCAAAATCGATGTTAATTTTTAAAAATGAAGCAGGCAATAGTTAAACTAAATTATTTACGATTTAATCATATGCATGTATGTGAAATATATAATATACTATAACTTTGTGGAATGATAGAAATTTCATGTGAGGAACTTTGTATGCATAATCCTAAAAACTTCAAAACGTTTGGGAAAAAAAAATACTGTACTCAATAGGATAATTTACGGAAGACCAATCATGAGCAAAAAATTCAAGACAATAACAAATCAAATAACTCAAATATTTTGCCCGTCCTTAAATAAAAGGAACTATGGTCGGTCATCGTGAAATTTTAGACAGAGGATCTTAAATTGCTATTATGAAAAAGTGAATAGTTTGAACAACTAAATGAGTGGGGGGTGCTCAGGTTGTAGGCAAAATAAATAGGTTAGGATGCTTTATGGAAATTACTGGTCAGGTTTTGTTTGCATCTTTCTTTTCATTTGGGCAACCTTTTGAGTTTTCATGTTTCTTTTTCTTTTTAGGTTTCAGTCCTACGGAACAATTATTAATTCAATTATTTTTACTAGGTATCGTTGATATGTTTCTCCTATTCGTTTTCTCTATATCGTGTAGGTAGGTCTCGTCTAGCATGATCGTATCCGGAGAGGTGGACATACGTAGACATGCACAACAAATCTGGAGTTCGATATATGATATATTGTATGACAATTTTTGCACTATATTCAAATATATACTTTATAATTCGTTTAGTTTATAATAGTGGATCGTGGTTCGACTGGAACCACTCAAACTTTAGTGTTTTTTATTTTTTATTTTTTATTTTTTTTTTTTTTTTGTAAAGGGTCAAACCTTAGTTCTCAACTCATGTAGTTGTTGCAGGAAGTTGTGTTCTGATTCAAATTTCTGTGTTGGTTTGTTGTGTTAACACAAAATTTGATGAGCCGGTTGGTGATTGAAGGCAAGGTTGAAGAGACTCTGATCGCGACAAAGTATCTATTTCAGAGTGTTTATAAATACTCTGTCTCGTTTCACACTTATATTGTAGGTTGAGAGAAAACTTGGTGCATTGAGCGTTTTCTTTTATAGTTCTTTTATGAACAGTTCATCTCTGATCTATAAAGTGCCATAACTGATTCTGGCCCAGTGTAAGTTTTACTATCACACCGATAGGTCGAACTGGGTTAAAAATTGTTTCTTGTTTTGTTTCCTTTACTCTGTTTTCTTTCTTGTTTGCGTGTTCTTAGTTCTTACAAACAAGTGAGTAAAACATATAGAGAGTTGTGAGGTGTGAACAAACGTAAAACTTAGATCTACTTACAACAACAGTAGTTAATTCGATCACCAGTATGATATGATTTAATTAAAAATGACATAGATAACTTGAACCAACTAAATAATTGCAAATCAGTATAAGTTAAAGATCTATGGATCTTCACATAATCTCCGAGTTTAATAAACCAAAAGAGAAATGGTTCGTAAAGAATAATGTTACTTCTATTGGAATCTAAAGTAGTATCTAAGAGGCAAGAGTGAGTCCAATTAATTCTTTTACAGCTGGAACTTTATGAATCTTCGCATGGTATAGAGCATAAGTAGAAAAAAAAAAAAAAAAACAATGGTGGGATTTAAGCTAAAATATATGAGAAACAAAAGAACCATAATCTCCAAACGGTATGTTAGAAATCTCATATTATAATTGACAAAAAATGCTAATATAAGGACATGAGTTAACTCACCTCTTGTTGATTAATTCTGAGTTTGGGAAATTCACGAAACTTTATACTGAAGCCAAGATATTGACTATGGTTTGTGGAATTAATTGATAAAGTCCAAATTACCTTTTGAAATCTTTGACTATATATATCCATGTATGTCAGTACGTGGAACATGGGTTGTTGACTTGTTTAAACTGTTGATTATGAGAGATTGTTTTAGTTTTTTTTCTTTTTGGTTCAACAACATCTTTTCATCCATCCAAATCTTTAATACATTCAAGGTTAATCTCCACATATAAATTAATCCAACTATAGGCACCATAGATTATAACTTGGGGACATAATTCGTAAAAGAAAGAGCCTCATTCGCTGTTCTATCCGTCATTTCATTGCCTCCTCTCGGGTGAAACACCACGTTAAATCCCTCTATGCCTGACACTAGTCGCCGGATATCTTGATCGGAAAATAACATGAGAGATTGTTTTAATTAGGCTTTTTCTGAGCACACGTCTACAATTTTTGGCATCATTTATCTGAGATTATCCATATAAAAAAAGATTTTTGTCCACAGGAGACGATACATATTGGGTTGTTTTGCCATCAAGCAGATAATTCAAAGCGCCGAGAATGACTAAACCCAATTACACAAAGATCAGGCCCAAATTTAGCAAAGTAAAGGACCGAAAAGATGTAAACGGGCCTATGATACGACGAGGCCCGTTAACGGAAAATGAGTGTCCCTACAGAGGGGGAAACAGCTCCTGACTCACTGACTCATCTCTCTGTACCCGACCCACGCACTCTCGACCCCTCAAACCTGCATAGACGAAACCTGTACGTTTCTTCAATCACTGTTGCATATCTTTCTTTTTCAACCAACTTGATCCCATATCAGAAATAATAGCTCGATAATTAATTTCAAAGAAATTTTAATCCTTACGTTTTAGAATCTTAATCGTAACACTAACAGTTATGTTCCAAAACCTCTTATATATGTTTTTTTTTTTTTTTTTTTTTTTTTTCTTTCTCTTATATATGTTCTTGCTCAATTACAATATATTTAAAAAATCACAACATGGTAACCTCAACGATTTAATATATAATTGCAAACATTAAGAAACTTTTTTGATTAGGGTTTGGTGAGTGGCATCGTTAGAAATGGCAGATGCATCCTTCATATTTCATAAGATTAAAGGACATGGTACCAACGTGGATCTATTTCTTTGATAACGACTCTTCCTATTTCCTTTCTGTTTCTCCTTTCTTCTCTTCCTATTATCATTTTTTTTTNAGATTTTGTCCCTTTTTAAAAAAAAAAAAAAAAAAGATAAAGGATTTCGTCCTATCAACTTGTTTCTTCCACTATATATATAAGCCAACGAAAAGATATGTTATGTGTAAAATAAATAGTTTTTGGGAGCATTGAATTTCAAATTGCAAACCTTCATATTGGATTAACATATAGTCACAAATTCATCTTTCATTGTTGGAGACAGAAAAAACCTAACTTTCCATGTTAGTATGATCTTGATTCTTGAGGCGTAGAAATAATGGATCAAATGTTTGGAACTTTTAACAAAAAAAAAAAAACCTTTTTGGTTAAAATAATATAATATCACATGAATCATAAATTGTACCAGTACAATAACAATATGTTGCTTACTTTAATTTTTCTCAAAACTAATAAAGTGGTTAACTGTTCGGTTTAAAACATGCATGCATATCTTATATTCCTTATGTCCCAATTTATAAGTTGTTTTAGTTAAAAGTAAAAAAATTTAAGAAAACTGTTTAAAAATAAATAAATTATTGTTTAAATATAAATTAAATATTATCTAACCAATCCTACAAAAATTTGTAAAATACAACCGAACACATAATATCCCATAAAGTATAAAGTACATTGATAATAGAAGAATGCTTATATTTTGGAACAATATTTTTTTCCAAAACAGCTTATAATTTGGGACAGAGAGAATATATAATTGGAGAGTTTTCTCTCCATCTAAGGTGTCCGCATCAGCAATTTTAACATTAAATTATAATTAAAATCAGCAATTAATATATATCAAATTATATTAATTGTTACTTTTATTAAAAATATAAATTGTTACTTTTATTAAAAATATAAATTGATTTTGTAATGAAATACAAAACAATTCTAACAAAATACAGAGGAAAACATATTTGTTAAAATTTTAATATAAATTAGATGAAAATTATATCTTATGAAAGTTATATTATAATTATTTTGTTGCAAAGAATGGTATTTATATTTGTCATATTTAAATTGTTTAATGTATTTGCATTGATGAATTATAAAATAAAATAAAATAAATAATTTATAAGTGCTTTACATTATTTGAGAGTTGTAGTACATATAATTTTTGTAAGATAAATTTAAAAGTTAAAAATATGTAAAATGAGTACAAAGATAAAATTAAATAAATAACAATATTGATAAATAACAGTGAATAAAAATAAAATAAATTAGAAAGACAAAATTATTGTAAATAGCAGAAAGTAAGTGAAGAAAAAGAGAGTTAAGAGACTGAAATTTTGAAATAAGAACAATAGAAACTAAGTTTTCTTGAAGTTTCTTTACAATTTTTTTAGAGATAGAATGAAGTTTATGTCTGTATTTTTGTTTATTTGTTTAAATATACAATAATTAGAATCAAGCTGTTACAAGTGAATTTTAATTTTTTTTATTAAGTTTTTAATGAAAAAATATTAAATTAAGTAGAAACATTAAAAATTAATTATGATTTTAAAATTGTTATTATTTTGGTCCAGCGCAACGCGCGATTCATTTTCTAGTATTGTCAACTCCATAATGAGATTGCATGGCTCATGCATTGTCACTTTAATAGAATAAAATATAAGGTTCAATCATAAAATAAAAAAAAAAATATTGGATTCGGACCTTAATATCTATAAACTAATTTTAGATTTTATATGAAAGAAAAAAAGAAAGGCAAGATTTGATAATGAGAAGGGATGTCACGCAAGACCAAGCGTGAAAATCAATTTCTTCTCCTTCGTCTTTCAATTTAACTCTTAGTCTCTTGTATTTTTCAATTGTTTTGAACTTTTTATATTGGCTTTATCCCCTTCAGAAAATGACTATTCCTCATTTTTTTCATGTGGTGAGACATTTTACTTACATGTATGCAAATGATATACTAACTTCAGGTTTAGACCATTAAAATGATTGATTAGTTATCATTTTCTATGATGCGATTCCCTCGACCATTATTGTCTCCTGAGGATTCCAACTCTACTAGCTAGGAGAATTGACTTCCTTCCATTCAATCTTATCAAATATCAGTTTGATCTCAGATCATATAGGCTTTGATTGTTTGTGGTTTTTACAATAGTTTTTGGTTTTTGTTTTTCAAAAAACCACTTTATTCTCCAATCAAGATTTTTAATAAGTAGATTTCCTAAAACTAAGGGAAACTAGTTTTTGAAAGTAACTTCCAATTTGTAAACAAAAACCAAAATCTACTTTTTTGGAGTTTTTCTCCTCCTTGTACGTGAGATTTTTTTTTTTTTTTTTTAAATATTTTTAGCCATTAATATTTAGTCTTAACACATACATTTTATGCTCTTGTAAGTTATTAATATTTATATTTATTTATTCTAATAACTTTAAACAACTGAAAAGAAACAATGTGGTTATTTTTTTAATTATATGAAAATATCTATGTGTATTTTGATTGATAAACTTTTAATTAATACTTATAATTTTTGGTGAGTTATTATTTTTATCAGTAAGGTTTTATATTTTATTTTAGTAAGTTCTAAATGCATAAAAGCTGAGATAAATAAAAAACATTGTTTTACAGGAAATACTGTTTCTTGTTAATAGATTTATATATTTACTTTTTTTTACGGTAATTTATTTATTTACTTTGGAAGTTTTAAATACTTAAAAACATAAAAATATATCTAATATAGTTTTTTATGAGAAAAATATATAGACAAAAACCAAAAACTAAATAATCCACCATTCAAGTTTTTTAAAAACTAAAATCTACAGCAAAACCAAAATCAAAAACCAAAATCTAAAATCAGAAACTAAAATCCAAAAACCATAATCCAAAATCTAAAAACCAACCAAATATTCATGGCCATAATATATGTCTAGACCTATAAGGTTCCAGTGAACTATACTTAGATATAAGTTCCGATAAGAACACTAACACTAATTTTGTGTGTGTGTTAAAAGTTATGTTGCGTGAAAACGAAAACCGAAATGGAAATGCGTAAGCGAAAAGTTTCTGAAACAGAAAAAGTGAATTTGGAAAAATATAAATTTGAATACGTTTTGGAAACATGTATATATATATATATATTAAGTATTAAATCATTTAGCTAAAGATAAATGTCATAATATTCAATGTCAATTTTTTTAAAATATATTTTTCTATTATTATTTTTATGAGCTTCGACAACATAACTATCTTTCTTCAAACTCAATATAATGTTAAGATCTCATATAATAAATCAAATTAATTATTAATTTATATATTATAAATAATTAAATAATTAAATAATTAAATTAATCAATTATTTTTTTTTACTTGTTTCATAATGATTTAATTATTATATTTTAAAAAACAAGAAGTAAGTTTCCGTCAAGTTTTCAAAATAGAATCGCAAGTTTTCAATATGAAAACGCGCATTTCCGACAAGTTTAAACAATTTTGAAACAAAAAAAGTAGTTTTCATGCAACATAAGTTAAAAGTAAAAGTTATACCTCTTCTTTTAATAAACACAGAAAACACAAAAGTCTACTATAGATCAAAATAATGTAATCTCTTTTTCCGCTTCTTCTGTTCATTTCTCTTTTTCTTCCTCGTGCTGCTACTATTTATAAATTAACATATACTGGTGTTTACCGGTATATTTTATCCCACTGTTTTGACGCACAAAACTAATCAGCGGAATCATAGTTGAAAACAAACAAATAAAAAGAATTGGATTATAGAAGTATACACTTAGCAGCCATGATTAGCTTATAATATACACAAAGACGTGAATCTGACGTGGCAGTCTAGGGAGCTTCCCTGCTCCAAAAACAATTCCCCCAAATTAAAGCCCATAGAGAGAGTCTCACTATTAGACTTCCTTTCACTCTTTCTCTTTTCTTCTTCTCCTTCTTCTCTCTCTCTCGCTCTCCTAATTTTGCCCCCAAACCCTTCGATTATTTACTAAAATACGCCATTCTATTCTCCCGCCGGAGCTCCGGTGAGGCGTTTTTGGCCGGAATCTGAGGAAGAGATGGATGTAGGAGTGTCCTCGGCGAAGTCTATACTCGAGAAGCCTCTGAAGCTACTGACGGAAGAGGACATTTCTCAGCTCACGCGCGAGGATTGCCGGAAATTCCTCAAGGAGAAAGGTTCTCTTCGACTTTCTCCATTTTTTTTTTTCCGTTTTCTATTTCCTTCTCCGAGAGGAAGATGAAGATCCTCTCGGATTTTGCAGAGGAGCATCGTACTTGGTCAAATTTTGAATTTCTCTCTTACTCTCTTCTTCGCTTTCGCTTGTTTTTCCTTTCTTTCCGTTTCCCGAGAATGGCGGCTGACACGTGTCGTAACAGGAATGCGCAGGCCTTCGTGGAACAAATCTCAGGCGATCCAGCAAGTTTTATCCCTCAAAGCTCTCTTTGAGCCAGGCGACGATTCCGGCGCCGGAATCCTACGCAAGATCCTCGTTTCCCAGCCCGGAAATCCGTCTCGCGTGAGCGAATTTCTTGTTTTCGCATTGTTGTTTAGTCCAATTTTGCTTGTAATTTCCCGTCGAGAAGCGACAGATAAATCTGAGAGTTGCGTAGTAGTAGAGAATCGTTGCTGATTTTAGGGTATTGTTGCTCTGTGTACTTTATATGTCCACAGGTTACCACAACGTCGATTGAGCCAAGCAACGAGCTCGGAGCTGGTGGCCGGATTCCTTCTCAGGAAGATGAGGGCCCTTGCCACAGAAGGGATTCTCCAAGATCAGCTGAGTTCTCCGGCGGCTCTTCTGGTCAGTTTGTAGCAGAGAAAGATAGCTGCAAGACCGTATCTCCCAGGTTTACCATTTCTTCTATAATACTTTGGATTCATGTGATACACTTCTGCTTCTATGCGGCTAAAATGTTGCTTGAGTCTAGAGAAGAGGATGCATTGCGAGTTTGATCTTTAGGAAGTGCTTGGCTCGATATCGCATCCTTAGATATAGAAACTGTATGAATCATTGGCTTTGACTGTGGAATGCTCATACACTGTTTAGGTTATAAAGTAATCACATCATTTCCACAAGTATCTTTAGTTGGTGTTTCAAGATCTTCTTGGTTCTGTTCTACTCTTTTTGGTGCTTCCGCATCCTTTTGGTGAAATGACAAACAACAAAGATTGATGTGACCATTGCTAGTTCAATGAAGAAAATCAGCTACCTACTTCACTAGTCAATATTTTGGCGCCTGATCTGCGAAGTCCGCAATGATTTCTTTTTACTAATGAGAGTTTTTGGTGGTAGTCCGTGCACATGAGCTTAATACACGGTGTTGCTATTATGTGCTTGTTGTTACATAAAGCGAATTAACCACTCCAGTGATGTTTGAAACAACTTTTAAACTCACTTGTTCTTGTGATATTGCAGCAGAAGCCCAGCAGAAACAAGTCCTCTGGTTGGGCAGATGACGATATTCTACTGTGGAAAAGTGAACGTATATGATGGCGTACCGCCTGAAAAGGTAAATGAAACTAACATTATTCTGTCTTATATCATGGTTTTAACCATGCATCCTGTATTCATGTCTGCAGGCAAGGTCAATCATGCACTTTGCAGCCAACCCAATTGATTTGCCTGAAACTGGTGTTTTTCCTTCTAGTAGAGCGATTTCGAAGCCCACGACTAAAGGTAAGCTTTTGCTTAAATGTCTGATCTTCTTTTTTCTCAGTTGATGATTCAAACTTGAAATGAGTTTTTATAAAAGTATATGATCAAAGTAGAAAAGTGAATGGAGCTGCATCTCCAGCTTTTCTGACAGATTGGAGTCCATCTTGCACCTTTTTGTGCCAGATGCTTCATCTTGTTTGAAAATCCCACTTTCTATATCTGGAATTGAGTTTGAACTAATCAACAATTTCATTATTTTCAGAAAAGATGGTGGAACATCCCCATTATGGCCTTGAAAAGGCAAATGCTTCTCGTGATTCCGGTACAAACATCGGTCACATTACCTTATAGATATAGAAACCTCAAATTCTAACACTTGAGGGAGAACAGTTTGCTCCACCTCTGTTCACCTGTACATGCTATGCTAATCGTGTGTACTCTAGGCAGATACACTTGACTGGCTTGTTCTGCTTGATATATGATATGTAAGTTCCTTTAATGTTGACCATAATTCATGTGTTTTGTTGGTCTGTCTTTTCTGAAGATGTGGAGGGTCAGGCGAACAGAAAAGTGTCGTTGCAAAGATATCTTGAGAAGCGGAAGGACAGGTGATTCTAAAAGAGACAGTTCCAAATACTTTTAAGGCTTATTTCGAATCGCTGAATACTAAAGTCCTTTCTTTTCTGAGCAGAAGATTCTCCAAGACCAAAAAGGCACCAGGAGTTGCATCCTCTGGCTTGGAGATGTTTCTGAATCGTCAGCCACGGATGAACGCTGCTGCATATTCACAAAACCTTAGCTTGACAGGAGATCCACACGAGTCGCCTGAAAATCATTCAAAAAGTCCCAATCTCTCAGTTGATCTAAACAGCGATCTAAACAGTGAAGGTAAGAAGATAATAACAAAGCATTTGTCAAAATGGTTCCAATGACTTNCTTTCCCCAAAAAAAAAAAAAAAAAAAAAACTCTCATGGCTTTGTTTTGTAGATATCTAACAAGATGTGCAAAACTGGAGATGAAGAAGGCGCTTAAAGCTCAATATCTGAAGATTAGTTGCTGTTCTTTATGCCATGTACACAGACAAGGAATGTTCCCGTTCGGTGTTACAAGAAACATGAAAGCTGGAGAAGAGTTGTAACTGTGAGATCGATCAGTGCTGGATCTTGTCTGGTTATTATTTTTGTTTTTCCAGGTTTTGCATCCCGTCTTTCTTTTGGGTCTGTAGTTTTGAGTAGGTTAGTGACGGAAATGCTGTTGTTTCGTATAGAGACGACAAGAGAGAGAGAGAGAGAGGATGTGAGGAATGGCGTATTATGTAAATCTTTTGTATGACAATTTTAATGTGAGAGAGACCTTATTGATTAACCAAACTTAACACTTTGTGAGATGTTTAAGATAGTTTATTTTCGACCGAGTGAGAGATTTGAAACTTTTATCTAAACTCCAAAGCGCGTTGAGCGATAACGATTTGAATACTATCCAATTAACCTATTTTCTAAAACTTCAAAAAAGATTAAGATCCGAATAGGTAAACCAAACCTAATCGAATACGCATCTCTAACATCTGCTCAGGTCGTCTGATGGATGAGGGGTAGTCTAGTCATTTACCAAAGAAATCAATAAAGGTTGCCTTGTTTTAAAAAAAAAGAAAATCAAACATTCGTGAATCGCGTTGTTTTGAAGACGAAAAGGAATCAGGGCATAACGAGGAAGACGACGTGAACAAGAACACAACCATGGGTGAATCGGTGAAGGTATCTTTAATTTTCTTCTTCTTCTTCTTCTTCTCCTCGTCTGCTGATTTGGTTTATACTAATCGAAAACTCCCGGTTTTCGCTGTGCGAGCATGAATCGCCGATTTGTTATCCGTTTAGGTTCCGGTTTGTGAATTATCTGCTTTGTTTTGATTCGTTTCTCGACGATTTTCGATCATCACTACTTCTTCTCCTTCATTCAAATTGAATTTTCTTTGACTCATCTCGGATTCTGCAATCGACCATTTCTCCAATTGTTGAAGTGTTATAGCTATATATATATATATATATATATATCAGATTCAATAATATCCCCTTTTGATGTGTTTTTGCTTAGCATCAAAAATTTGATGGTTTCTTGTTTCACATGCTATTTGTGTGTGTGTGTGTGTGATTTTGCTTAGGATGGAAGAGAAGAGGTGATGGAGGCATGGTACATGGATGATAGCGATGAGGATCAGAGACTTCCTCACCACAAAGATCCCAAGGAGTTTGTCTCTTTCGACAAACTTGCAGGTTTGTGTGTGTGTGTCTTATATGTTCTTCTCTCTCTCTGCTTCATCAGGTTATTGTCTTTTGTTTTCTCATATGTTAATGTTTGTGTGCAGAGCTCGGAGTCCTGAGCTGGAAACTTGATGCTGACAACTACGAGACCGATGAGGAACTGAAAAAGATACGCGAAGCTCGTGGTTACTCGTACACGGTTTGTGAACTTTATATATCTTTGTTTGTTACCCTTGAGAGCCTCTCGTTATATCAAGTCTTTATGGTTTTGTGAAAAGAACAAGATGACTAGTTTTTAACCCTTTGGTTCTTACCATTTTTTTTCACTCTCTTGGAATAATTAACTATCCTGAGTATACATATAGAACCATTTCCAATTGAAAGTTCTTTTNAACCATTTCCAATTGAAAGTTTTTTTTTTTTTTTTTTTTTTCTAATGGTAATCATTTGATGACTCCCATAAAAGCTCGACTCTTGGTTTTGACGATGTTTAAATTTCAGGACTTTTGTGAGGTATGCCCGGAGAAGCTCCAAAACTATGAAGCCAAAGTAAAGAGCTTTTTCGAAGAACATTTGCACACTGATGAAGAGATCCGTTACTGCGTTGCAGGAAGTGGTAACTTACTTTTTTTATTATCTGATTTTCTTGAAAAAAAAAAATTCGGTATAGTCTCTCATTAATGTTTCATTTACTTGATTTGGGAAAAAAAAAAAAAAAAAAAAGGATACTTTGATGTTCGTGATCGCAACGAAGCTTGGATCAGAGTTTGGGTGAAGAAGGGGGCTATGATAGTCTTGCCTGCCGGAATATATCATCGCTTCACCGTTGATTCCAACAACTATATCAAGGTTTATATAATTACTATATCTAGCTCATTGTTGCACATACATATGTTAAGCTTCTTCTTCTAGTCATTTATCTGGTTGCTTAGCAAAAAATTTCTTATTAAACAGGCGATGCGGCTTTTTGTGGGTGAACCGGTTTGGACACCATACAATCGTCCACACGACGATCTTCCTGCAAGGTACATTTTAACCATTTTGTCACTTCTAGATCTCATCAAAATCTTACCTTTGTGTTTTGTGCTCTTATCTCTTATGCTAAACAAATTGATGCAAAACTCTGTTATTTTACAGGAAAGAATATGTCGAGAACTTTGTGAACAAAGCCATCAACGCCTCTGCTTAGATCTCTCTCTCTCTCTCTCTTGCTTTCTGAAAAATAAGGATATACAATAATGAGAGAGTTCCTCTGAAGTCGTTGGTATATGCTTGTGTTGTAAACTTAAACTACTCTCTCTATTATAGTTTCTCTTTGTCGTCTCCGTTTAACGAAGAGACTATAATTATTTACTCAGCGTGAACGTATTTTCATTACGTTTTGGTGTCTGTTGCAATCAAAGGAAAACATATATACAGTTTGATTGTTGATGTATACATGTCAGATGTGTTGATTTTCTTGTTTGTCAAAGGCTTAAAACTTAAAAGCTAACGAATTAGAAGAAAATAAAGATCACACAAACATTTCACAAAAGTAACTTTCTTTAATTGGATTGAACCTTCTACTCCCTTGTTTATTTATTTATTTAAAGTTTACATTTTTAAATAAAGTAATTAGTTAGCGTACAAAAGAGTCTTTTGTTTTCTCTTGGTGACCTAAGTTTTCTTAAAAAAGTTCCATGGCTTCGTGTTCAAAGCGTTCGTCGTCGTCGCAGTCGCAGCTGCCTTTTGAGTTAGTAGAAGAGATACTTTGCAGGGTTCCGAGAGGATATTTGGCACGATTCATATCGATATGCAAAGAGTGCTATGCTCTTTTTAACGACAAGAGATTCGTCTACAACTACAAACACTTGGATCTCTCACAGAAACGATTCATCCACGTCGATGAACGTCATAAGGTTCAACACTTGAATCCTGAGACGCAAGCTCTCTCATGTCTACAAGGTCTATCTGGTAATTTTACAATGATCCACTGCGACGGTTTATTGTTATGTCAAAGGTATCCTAATAAAAGAAACCTTGCAGTTTGGAATCCATTTTTAAGACGAGTCAAATGGATCGAACCCTCGAATTCTTGCAAAAACTCTGACGTCTACGGTTTTGGATATGACAATGTATCCCGTGAAAACTACAAGATTTTGAGGTGTGATACTGAAGGCAGATCATTAGAGATTGAGATATACGAGTTTACGTCTAAACTCTGGAGAAGTGTTGATGCTACTCTCAGTTCGTGTGCAAAGCTTTGGTGAACATTGTCTAATGGTTTGTCTATGAATGGAAACATGTACTGGATTGCTCGTAGGAAAGAGGATGACTCAAAAACAATTGCAAGTTTTGATTTCTCCAGAGAGACATTCAAAGAGATAGGCTGTGGTGTTCCCTTTGATGATGCGGTTCTGTCAGGTTTCGAAGGAGATAAGCTTTCTTTATTACACCATCAAATAGGTGTGAAGATTGAGGTGTGGGTTACAAACAATGTGACTGATGGGGTTGTTTCTTGGAGCAAGTTTTTTGATCTTACTCGCCCTCATGACTTCCCGATATTACATTCAAGTTACTGCATCATTCCGACATACTTCATCGACCACAAGACCAATAATATCATGGTAAGGTGCGGGAAAGTAGATGTCAAGAAGACATACGTTGAATTCACCGTTTTCGAAATGTGTGACCGTAAGATCAAAGGACATGTTTTGACAGGACGACGTAGATGGTCTAATACTAAAGCGCCTATTCGTTGCTATGAATACGTTCCAAGTCTGGTTCCTGTTCCAGAATAAGCGCAAGAGGGTACCGTACATGATGCAGAGAATCTGTATGATTTTAGGTCTTTACTCTCGTAGATTTTCGTGTTCCACAACTTACATGACGACATGATGCAACGAATCTCTATAATCTTAGGGAAATTTCGTGTTCTACAAGTTATTGTTTGTAGACTTTTTTTTTTTTTTTTACTAGGGTTATCTAATTCTTATTGGCGTTAGAGAGATTTTTTAATAGAAAATATAAAGTTTTCTAAAAACTAAAAAGACAAAATTCAAGTGAGCTTGCTTGCAACTTGCAAAAGCATTGAGAACACAGGCCCGAACCAAATATAAAGTATTGGGCGTTGTGCAAAAACACTAAAAATATACTAGATATATGAAACATTAAAAATTTAGACATTTTTGTAATATCTCAAACTGTTATTTCTAAAAAAGTTACGAGAAAGCACTGTCAGACAAGGGGGCCTGATTGAGAACATCTCCATGAGATATCTTATGAGGTTTTCATCAATAAAACATTAACACTTTTAATATAATTCTATTGAGAATTTTACACAAATATCTTGGGTCTCCCATTGAGATACTTTGGAGTTCACTTCTCACCAACAAGATTTTTTTTATTTATTGATTTTTTAATAATATAATTGAAAATTTTATATTTAAATTTTAATCTGAAATGAGAAAATATTTCATTAATATTAGAGTGATTTAGCAAAGTGGGCACTTTTCAAGTTTTTAATTGTGAAAGAGGCAACTCCAAATTTTATATTGTGAAAAAAAGCAACAATACGACCCACAATAAAAGAGGTAAACCATGAACAAAACTAAAGCCTACATATGGAATAATGAACCCAAACCCAAAGCACACATGGCGGGACTCACAAAAACTTGTATTTTTCGCAATATAAAATTTGGAGTTGCCTACTTTGCAAATTAAGAACTTGAAAAGTACTCACTTTCCCAATTTTTTCTTAATATTATGAAAATACCAAATTATATCTTAGATATACTCAATTCTATTAATTAGATATACTTATTTAGCACAAAATAATTAGTGATATTTATTTATATATAATTTTAAATAACACAATTAAATATACATAAACTACATTGAATAAACTTAAAATATAAAACTTAAAATACAATAAAATAATAATAATAAAAATATTTAGAAAATAATAATTATTTACAAATAATAAATGAAAATGTTAGATATTTTTTACATTTCAGAATCTCATATTTGTTTTCTAGTATTTAATAATATTTTATTAACTTAAATAAATAAATTTTAAAATTTAATAATAATGTATTAGTTATATTTATTATCCATCAAAATATTACTAATATATAATTTAGAAGTTTTTATAATGGGACTTGGTAGAAAGATAATTTTATTTTATGATATATAGAAAAAATAAAATTTAAATAATAATATATAAACACTTTAATTTATTTTATAAACTCTAGTGTATTTGATTTGGTACAAAAACATGTTAACCAATAATAAAATGACATATGTTATGTGTGAAGGGGTTCTCAAGGGGGTCCTCAAATGTACTATCCTCATGATTTCTAACTCAAGATTTTGTTTTCTTTCTTTTTTTTAAAGTTGAAATCCTCATTGAAATACCCCACTAAATGCTCTGAGAGGAGCATTTGGTATGCATGCATGTAAAGAATGCTGTGGTTGGTGTGTCAAAATTGGTAATCCATCCAACCCATTTTCCAAATGGATTGAATGACAATAGATCATGGATTAATCTAACCCAATTAGTAAATGAATTAGGTTGACCTATGAGTCATATAGCCTATGACTCATCTAATTATATTGATTAATTGATTAAATGGTTAAACCCATTTAGACACCCCTATTCCCTTGTTTTTTGTTTTCTCTTAATTGGTGACCTAATTTTCGGAAAAATTTACATGGCTTCGCCGCTGCCTATTGAGTTAGTAGAAGATATACTTTACAGGATTCCAATCGGATCTTTGGTACGATGCAAATCGGTATGCAAACAATGGTACGCTCTTTTAAACGACAATATATTCATCCACAAACACTTTGATCTCTCACAGAAAGGATTCATACAAGTCGATCAACATAATAAAGTTCAACACTTAAATCTTGAGACGGAAACTCTCTCATATCTCCGATCTCCATGTCATCGTATTTGTACAATGATTCACTGCGACGGATTATTGCTATGTCAAAGGTATCCTGAGAAAAAAAGGCTTGCAGTTTGGAATCCGTTTTTAAGACGAGTCAAATGGATCAAACTCTCGAACTCTAACAGCAAATTTGATCGTTTGGGTTTTGGATACGACAGTGTATCCCGTGACAACTACAAGATCTTGAGGATCAGAGGCTGGCTTGATATTCAAGGCAAATTAGAGATTGATATATATGAGTTTAAGTCTAAACTCTGGAGAAGTGTTGATGCTAGTCTCGACCCGTGTGCAGAGCTTTGGTATGCACCGTCTAACGCTTTGTCTATGAATGGAAACATGTACTGGATCGCTCGTAGGAAAAAGGATAACTCGAAAACAATCGCAAGTTTCGATTTCTCTCGAGAGACATTCAAAGACATAGGCTGTTGTGTTCCCTTTGACGAAGCAGTCCTGTCAGGTTTCGAAAGAGAGAGGCTTTCTTTATTACATTATCAAAGTGGTGTGAAGATTGAGGTGTGGGTTACAAACAAGGTGACTGATGTGGTTGTTTCATGGAGTAAGTATTTTAATGTGACTCGCCCTGACATCCCGAGGTTAGATTCACGTTCTTGCGACTTTCCGACATACTTCATCGACCACAAGACCAATAATGTCATGGTATGGTACGGGCACTTGCTATTAGATGACTGTATCAAATGCATTCTCTACACCGTTTACAAAATGTGCGCCGGTGAGATCATAAGAGAACAAGTCGTGCCAGCACGACGTAGATGGCTCAGGTATGGCGGCTATCCTGTTCGTTGCTTTGAATATGTTCCAAGTCTGGTTCCTGTTCAGAATAAGAGGAAGAAAGGTACATGATGCAGCGGATCTCTATAATTCTAGGGCTTTTTAATTAGAGAAAGCATTCGTAATATCGAAATGTTTCAAGATAGGAAATCATGATATGATACTTTCACTGAATGCTTATTAGGTTAGTGGTAACTTCTTGTTTCTGATTCTTTGGTGAAGATATACAAGGCCGGCCTTGCTTTAGGGCATCTCCAATGTAAATCTCTATTTCTACTTCAATAATAAAGAATTTAGAAAATAGATGTTGAATTCTCTCCAACCCATCTCTATTTCTAACTCAATAATAGAGATCTTTATTTAGGAGAAATCCGCAACGCGTGGGGCTTCCCCAGTTAGGTATATGTATATCTAAGAGACCCAATATACATACCATGAGCTTCACATGATGTCCAAAACAACCGGCAAATTAAGACAGCGCGCGGCGGGGCAATTTGCATTGATTATTAGAACCTTACTTAGCATTTGAATACTATGCAAACTTACTCTTCCAGCCTCTGATGCATAAACACCAATCAAAGGAGAATTGTTTGCATCTTTCTTTAACCGGTAACACGACAAGTTTGGCACCATCTCCGATTATGGTTAATGGATCAGTCTAAATTGTCCTACTGTGCAAGGAGTGATTGTATATAAAACAATTTAGAAACCCAAAGATATACTTACTAGGCACAAATCAGTAATTATTGAATCATTGCGAGCCACATGTTCGTTGGGACGGCCATCACCGTCTTTTGCGTCCACAAGGCTTGGTCTTTGTACGGTTTATGTCCTCGTGGAGTCCATCCAGCAAGAAAACTAGAAGTTCCTGCAACCATATCTGAAGAACATGAATAGGATATTCCAATATGTGGTCTTTTTTTATGCTTTCATGCCCACTACAACGTCTCCCAGATGAAGCAAGTAACCTCCTTGCATGTTGGATTAATTACATGATATGAACGAGAGATTGAAAGAGATATTTAGCTAAGCTTCCTCTCAACCCTAAACTCTATTTGGAGGTTAGCGTTAATTCTTCTTTGAGGATCCTCTTAACCCTAAGCATGTTGTTTGATACTAAGATAACTCTTTGCTGTAACTACAATGTTTTCATACACACAAAGCCAAAGTCGGATCATACATNGGGGAATAAAAAAAAAAAAAAAAAAAAAAAAAAAAAAAAAAAAAAAAAAAAGTCCAAATGATAAAAGGTGAGATAGATATTGTGAAACCGATTCGGAAGATAGGGTTTCATCGAGCTAATTGGCCTTCTAATAGGCTTGTTAAAGGCCATACGGAGCTTACAGCACCCTGAAGGTCATCTACGTCGACTACATCATCATGCTGTGCCACAAGGACAACACTGAACTGCTTGGATTTCAAGAATCTAAGAACACTCATGAGCTCCGATTCCGATGCTTCTGAGATGTCTTGTGCGACAAGGAACAAATTTGATGGTGGTCTAGTGTGCATTGCCCAGAAAAGAATGTCGATTTTCATTTTGTTAGTAAGCGCAGAATCTTCTCCTGAAATAAAATCATATACAAGCCAAGCGGAGAGGAGATCAGTATATTGCATAGCCAACAAAGAGAAAACAAGAGTGGTAAGACATAGTCGGAAATGACCTTCGACAACGACGATTCCGGCATGCTCACAGTTTCGAGGACATTCCTCAGCATAAGCCAGAGTAGTGCTGTCTAGAAAGAGAATAAGCCAACCTCGGATAAACCTCAGAATCATCAACATCCTCAGAAATTGGGTAATCCACCATGTTCCAGAACACGCCAATCTGATTCCCTGTCACTCAAAGCATTAACGAAACGGAGAAACACAATATTTCCGAAAAGAGACCAATACAATTTCCATCAAGTGATAGAATTAGCGAGAGATCTTACCATTCGGCATTGTTTCGACGAACAAATATCGATAAAATCAGGGTTTCTTAACTCTTCTCCTGTAGATAACAACTTTGCATTTATAAAAGCAAAACAAAAAAAATACTAAGCATATATGTTTGGGCTGGGCCAGTAGATTTCAAATAGGCCCACAGTATCCTCCGCCCAACTTTTGATAATCGTAAAAATATCATATAAACACTTTCGTATTTGGGCAACCAAAACAAAAAAAATTGAATTTTCCAACAACCCAATAGATTTTGAGTTTTCCTTAACGAAATTTGTAGGTTACCTCTCTAGGGGCTTGTAACTGGGCATTTGGATACTCGGATTGGGTCCTTTCGAATCCGGGTGGTATGGATATAAAATTTTTATATCCAAATAAAAACCATTAATAATTCGATTCGGGTCTGGATCGGTTCCTCTCGGATCCGGGTACCCAAACTTTAGCAATAAAAAAATAAAAAATATGATGTAATTTAAATAAAATTAAGTTAAATTTTGCAAAACATATTAAATATTAACAAATATAACTAAAGATTTTATGATAAATTAGATCTTTTGGTTATTTTGTGCTAAATATAACTAATATATATGGTTTATAATTGTAAATTAAAATATTTTGGTTATTTTAAAAGTAAATATAACTAACATTTTTAGGAATATAATTATATTTTGAATATTTCAGGTATCCATCCGATTTTCGGTTCCGTTCCAATTCAGTTCTGGTTCTTTTGGGTATAAGAGTTTAAGATCCGTTCAGATATTTTTGTCAGTTCCGGTTCGGTTCTATTTATTTTGGGTCGAGTTCCGTTCGGATCTTCATGTCCGGGTAAAATGCCCATGCCTATGTAGAGTTTTACAAAATCTAAAATAGTTACATACATCATTCTTCGGAAATGTATAGTTTACTCTTAACATTTATAAAAGTAGTGGTAGCATAAAATCATAATCCTAAATTCTTCAATTTTATCTCTAAGAGTGTAAAATCATACTCCTACTTTCTCCTCTAATAACAAAATCCCTTTACCCGCCATAGTTGGCAAACTACTCTTCAGATCTTCAGCTTACACATCAAGGTTTCTATTCATTTCTTACGCCGGGAAGGAACGTAAGAGTTAAGACGCTAGGAAGATTAACATTAGGAACTGCCACAACACATATCTACTAGGTGATTCTCCCAAACTTTGCGTGGGAATAATTTTTTTTTTTTTCAAATAGTTTATAAATTTTATAGTTATATAATTTTAAAACTGTATCTATTTATAAGTGTTTCATGTTTAAATTTTATAAATTGTATCGATTTATATTATTAATATTTATTACCATAAAAGATGAAACATAATTAGTTAAGAGCTCATAATATCATCATCAAGATAGATGCATGTTTCTATGAGTTAGAAGTAATTTAACTCCAAAAAGATAAGCTAGTACTAACTAAAAGATAGATGGTGTAAAGTTAATTGAAACCTACTAACTAAAAATTTCTTTTAGATGTAGTTTTTATTCTAGGATTTGCATGATATACATGTATTGTAGCCGAATTTTCTGAATTTATAATTTTAATATTTATCTTGTAGGTTATTTATAAGAAATCAGAAATATATTTAAACAATTTCATTAAAATATTTATGTTATTATCTTTGTAAGAGTGAATGAGAGACCTCCATAAGGATGAAAATGTATTGATTTTAATTATTGGATTTATCATGTAGCCGAATTTTCTGAATTTAAAATGTTAATGTTTATTTTATAGATTATTTATAAGAAAATTAATTAAACGATTATTATCAGGAAAAAAATTAAAAAAATTTATATTATACTATTTTCTGAATTTTGAAGTAAACTGATGAATTTCATAATCATAAAAGGAAATATCTAGCTAAGGCAAATGAGTTAACTATACACTTAAACAAGTTGTGTTGCTACAAATTTCATGAGAGAAAACAGAAGGAAGCAAATGGAGAAAAAACAAACAAAAGCTTCAAGTTAACAAGTTGTGTTGCTACAACATTCATGAGGAACTTGCTTTTTGTTCTGAAACAAAAACATCAAAGTCACTCACTGTCCACTCTGCAGTTTCTTGTCTATTGCTAACATAAATTTCTGTACCAACATTGATCGATGTCCACACTCGCTTTGCCGGTATAGTTCCCGGGTTCTATTATCAACAAAATGACAGATTACTTTCAACACAAACCTAAACTCTGACTCTGAGACAAGAACTATTAACCATCTTACTTAATTATCTGGTAGAAGTAAAGACGACTTGAGAGAGCTCCAACATAAAGCTCCCAAGTTCTTGAATCTCCAATCCAACCATCTCCTTGCTAGTTGCTTCTATGGATATCCAAAAACCGACCATTCTCGATGAGGCAGAATCTGAACCAACTCTTCATGGCGGAGAAAAGCATCACCTTTTATTTTTCGCTTTCACTTGCTTCTGCCGCTGCGTATGACATTTTTTTATTACATCCCTATACGCTTTTGAAATTACACTTAGCCACGACAGTCTTTATTCATTACAGAATAACCCTTTACCTTTTTTAGTCTAAAGAAACGTCCTTTTCAGAAATTGTGATCGGATTCGTTCTCGTATTGGAAAATTAGGGACCCTCTGTTGTGGTTGAGTGAGTGTGTCTTCGAGCAAAGAAACGATAAATGAAGGCGAAGCCTTTGTTCTTCTTTTCCAGATGAAGGCGAAGCCTTTTTAGTTTTTAGCTCGAAGACGACAATGCTTTACCCTCTGTGGTCGAACATGGTCCTCTCTTGTCGAAATCTTTCTCATTTCGTCTCCAGATTTCTGGGTCCATGGCAAGTTTGCATCTTGGAGCTGTTTCGTTGATCAATGAATCTTGGGTCGTTTTCGACTCCGGCTTCAGAAGTAAACGGTTTACACGAGCTGCAGAGGTCAGGCTACAAGCGAAGATGCTCATTCGTTTTGTCTTTGTTCTAAGAATTTTGGTGATATTTTAGTTAATTGTTGTTCTGTGGCTGTTTTGGTATTGTAGAGATGGAGGATTCGTGCTCAACAGATGTCACTAAAGGAACAGATGAGCAAACACGAGCTGAATCGCTATGCTAAAAGGTAATGACTTTGTTCTCCATTGTGTAAATTGTGTTAAAAGCGAAGAAAGTTTTGAACTTTCATCTCTCACTTGTGAGTTTTTCTTCAGTGACACCGAATTGCTCGATTGAAATTTGGTAGTTGATTTGAGTCAGCTAGGATAAGGAATTAAGATGATGAGATTGGTGAGATGATGACTCGGGAGTTTCATCCAGGAGAAGAGGAGCCAAGTGAACTTGAGGTTGTGTGTATTGAAAAGCCAAGAGATCAATCACTGAACGAGATGTTTCAGATGTAGTAGGAGAGGCAGAGTTTCAGTTTGATCTAGACTGTGATGAATTATGATCAGTTTGGTAGAATTTTAGTCCCTCTCATGTTCCAGAAGAGACTCCTTGAGATATATTATTGAGTATCAGTAGAAAACTTTGAAGAAGACAGGACAAGTAGTAGACTTGATGACCTTAACTGTGAAGAGAAGCACGACGCTGTTCCTTCTTCTGTCATTGCATAACTCTAAGATGGTAAGTAACAGAAGTTATGGATTTTATGCTTTGAGTTTTTCTTGTTGTTGAGTTGTATTATCTGAATGAGGAAGACCCTGACTCTCATTAGTCTTTTGGCAGCTGCAAAATCTTGATATGTGGGCTGTATAATTATGGAGAAAAAGAGAGAGGGGTTTGGGTTCTCCAGAAGCAGAGACTTGTAGAGACATATCATGAACTGTGCAGCGTTGTGGAGAAAATTGGCTGCAAGTTTAGCTTTCATACATACACATTCACTGCTAATTAAAGGACCTCCTGATAGCACATAAGAGGGGTTTATTGCCAGAGGAGGCTAGTGCAAAATCCACGGAACTCAGATTCCAAGCCCATGTGTATGTATATGGCTGAAAATCTGCAAGTAGCCTCGTTTTTTATGTGATAGTGGCTACAGATGATACAATAAGGTACAGTAACAACATTCTGCGTATGTTTTAGCTTAAAAAGTGTGGCGCTTCCATTCAATTCCACCCTCAAATCTTGCAAGTTCAGTATCTCCTTTTCAAACCATGAATCCTAATCAACCTGGATCTTCAAGGAGTGGATATGCACGGTGAAAGTTGTTGGGGAAAAAAAAAAAAGTCTTTTTGCTTGAAGAGAAAGGCACAACACAGGACAAACCCTTGAAGCAACTTAATTTTGCTCGTAACTTGATTTTACGATATCTTTTTACACTAATATTCACACTTTTCATTACTCTTATATATCTCAATTGATTAATAGAAAAGACATTTTAGTCGTTAATATATTTCAAACATTAAAAAAACAATAATCAAGGAAAAAGAGACACGTAACCGTTAGAGATTTCTCATAGCATACTCTTTTTCTTATTCAAAATTCTATGACCGTTGTGATCATCTCTTTTCCTTCTCTCTCTCTTTTTTTCGTCGATTACAGAAAACACATTATCTCTGAAACCCTAATTTATCCAGATTATGTAATCTGTACATATCTCTCTCGATTCGGCCTGTGATTTAGCATGGAAGAACAGAGCAGCCGATGCCGTAAGTTTCTTTGATCTCTGTATTTTTTTTCAATTGTTTCCTCCTTTTGTTGGTGTATAGAGTCTTAGATCGTAGGTCTCGAAGCGAATTGGGTGATGATATCGTTTCTTCGTATACCTCTGCTTTAGATTTCTGAATTGATTTCAGTTTTGTGGATTTTGTTCCGTTTGTGACGAAGGACATAGGCTACGAGGGTTTACTGTTTTCTCTTATGATAACCGATATTAGGAATTGCGATTCTGTTTTTCGAATCTAGGTTTCGTCCTTAATTACGAATCACATTGGTTAATCAGGTTTACTGATATTAGGAATTGCGTTTTGCATCGACAGAAATCACTCGATTCCAAAAGCAGAACTGAATTTTCTTCCACGAACGATGGAATCTTAGAATGAAGCTGATTTCTTCAAGGTCAAATTTGAATCATACTTTTTTCTTTTATGTGACAGATTCGGAGATCATTCAAAGATGGGGATCATGTGCAATTTCAATGAAGAAGAAGAAGAAGAAGAGAAACCACATAAGGTTTTATATCATACTCTGCCTCTCTCTCTCACACTGTCCATTAGACTCTCACAAACAAACAGAACACAGAACACAGAAGCAAGAATCTATCATAGTTTTGTGGAATCTAACACACAATCGTCTCTGTCTTCGTGCCTAGCAGAGACGTGCAAGACAGAGACGTGCCGCGCAAGATAACAAGTGTGGTGGTGTTAAATCCAAGAAAGCAAAGCTTGATGATACATATTCATGGATAGGGAGGGAGACCCCTGAGTCGCTAATCCAGTTGATGAGAGACACGAACGAAATTGTGATCAAATGGGGGAGAGAGAGAACAGACCTGAAGCTGATTTTTCCAGAGGAAACTGTTCAATGTAAGCATCCATCTTCTTCTTCTTTTCTTCTATTGTCCTGTCTCTGATTATATGCTGAACACATCAAAACATGTTCAAAGAATGCTTCTCTGATTCATAGACTGTCTCTCTGATTCTGAGATGGTAAATTTACCGTTTTTCTTCTATACAGAAGCGTTGGACCGCTTGACGTTTAACATTCCCGGTTCCAAACTTATGCTGTGAAGTGCTAAGGGAAGATGAAGCACTCTCTCTCTTCTGTCTCTGTGCTTTTGGTCAAAAAACTGTCCCTCGTTGTTTCAGCGAAAGCCTTGTTAAGCAGGTAATGCTATTGGCTTCACATGCAATAGTATGCTTTTCGATGCTCAGATTTTCTCTGTTTTGACTCTCAGGTTGCTGATGAGTGTAAAAGACCAATCTGATAAATATTGGGAAGGCGCATTGCAGAGGTTATCAAGAGGTGAACCTGCTGATGAAACTCACGAGACTAGATTACTTCATCAAAATGGAAGCTAGTCTAGAGAATCTCGACTCTACGTATGACCAGAGAGTGGGAGATGTAGAAAGATTCAGGGAATGGAAGCTGGAACTACGCTTTGACTTGTGGCTGGAACTACGTCGTGATGGCTAATGGATTGAAACTGAACGACAACATCAGTATTTGGTGTTTCAGGTATGGTGGTCTCCTCTGTTTTGCTCTTGTTACTCCTCCTCCTCCTTTTTCCATGGCACAGGGAAGCTCGTATCTTATTTGATATGTTTCAGAGTTCAGGTAACTAACCAAATATATGTCTGATCAAACATTTGCTAGATTATCCTTAATTCCATTTTTGTAGGTGAATGATCATACTACCGGAGTGGACGACGTTTTCTCGTCCGCCATATTTTGATCGAGGTTAGTTTGTCTCGTCTCTAATCTATATAGATTTGGCATTATAGATCTATACATAGACATCTAATAGATGTGTTATCAAACATGATATAGTATAACCACAAACCATTTAGAAGAAAAGTTTAGATTGTCTTTAATGATATAGTATAGTATAATCAAACCCTTTTAGAAGAAAATTTTAACATTGTCGGATTTAACTAATGAAACTTGACTGTCTTGCATTGATTGTTATGAAAACAATTCGAACATGGATCCGGTCAGTTTTCAACTGTCTGTAAGTGGGATCATGAACGTTTTTGTTTTTTCACATCATAATGGTAAAACAGTTAGTTTCCAGTTAATTTGGCAAATGAGATCTTCTTCTCTTCCACCTAAGTACCTAACCACAAACCACTTAGAAGAAATTTTTAGATTGTCTTAGATGATATAGTATAATAAAAACCTCTTAGAAGAAGATTTTAACATTACCGGATTTAACTTATGAAACTTGACTGTCTTGCATTGATTGTTGTGAACACGATTCGAACATGGATCCGGTCAGTTTTCAACTGTCTGTAAGTGGGATCATGAACGTTTTTGTTTTTCACATCATAATGTGTAAAACAGTTAATTTCTAGTTAATTTGGCAAATAAGATCTTCTTCTCTTCCCACCCAAGTACCTACCACAAACCACTTAGAAGAAAATTTTAGATTGTCTTAGTATAATCAAAACTTCTTAGAAGAAGATTTTAACATTACCGAATTTAACTTATGAAACTTGACTGTCTTGCATTGATTGTTGTGAACACGATTCGAACATGGATCCGGTCAGTTTTCAACTGTCTGTAAGTGGGATCATGAACGTTTTTGTTTTTTGCATCATAATGTGTAAAACAGTTAGTTTCTAATTAATTTGGCAAATAAGATCTTCTTCTCTTCCCACCCAAGTACCTAACCACAAACCACTTAGAAGAAATTTTTAGATTGTCTTAGTATAATCAAAACTTATGAGAAGAAGATTTTAACATTGCCGGATTTAACTTTTGAAACTTGACTGTCTTGCATTGATTGTTGTGAAAACGATTCGAACATGAATCCTATCAGCTTATAACTGTCTGTAAGTGGGATCATGAACGTTTTTGTTTTTCGCATCATAATGTGTAAAACCGTTAGTTTCTAGTTAATTTGGCAAATAAGATCTTCTTCTCTTCCCACCCAAGTACCTAACCACAAACCACTTAGAAGAAAATTTTAGATTGTCTTAATATAATCAAAACCTCTTAGAAGAAGATTTTAACATTGCCAGATTTAACTTTTGAAACTTAACTGTCTTGCATTGATTGTTGTGAAAATGATTCGAATATAGATCCGGTCAGCTTATAACTATCTGTAAGTGGGATCATGAACGTTTTTGTTTTTCACATCATAATGTGTAAAAGAGTTACTTTCTAGTTAATATGGCAAATAAAATATTCTTCTCTTCCCACCAAAGTACCTAACCACAAACCATTTAGAAGAAAATTTTAGATTATCTTAGATGATATAGTATAATCAAAACCTTTTAGAAAAAGATTTTTGCATTGCCGGATTTTAGCCCTGTGCATTTCGGGTTTTGGGACGGAAATTGACGGGAACGGGACGGGAATGGGAAATTTGGGAATCCAAATATATTTATTTCCCAAAAAATTCCCTTATTATAACGGGACGAGAAATAGCGGGAACGGGAAGGGAACAGAAAAATTGGGAATAAAAAATCAATACCCAAAGTCTTAATAAATCGGGAAAATTGAAGATATTTAGGGAAAATTCGGGAAAATATGGAAAAATACGGGAAATTACGGGAAAATTGAGAAAAATATGGGAAAATATGGGATATTTAAGAAAAAAATATGGGTTTTGTGAAAAAAAAACTCTAAACTATATTATTTTTGCAAGAAAAACCCCCACCTAAAAAAAATGCAAGTCAAACCATCCACCTTTAAAGTCATATGCAAAATAAACCCCCAAGTTATATTGATGACATCATCTTAAAATATAGCGTTTTAAATAGGCCTGAGACTTGGGTTTCGGTTCGGGTTTGGGTCGAGTTTTTTGGGTTTCAGGTTTTCAGATTTAAAGATATAAAAATCGTTCGGATTTTTTAAAGTTTCGGTTCGGGTTCGGATTTTTTTGGGTTTGGTTCGGGTTTTTTGGGTTTTTTTAAAGTCTTTTTCTCGAAATTTTTGGGTTTGAGATATAAAAACTGTTTGGATTTTTAAAATTTCAATTTGGATTTGATTCGGGTATTTTTGGACGAGTTCGGGTTTGGGTAAAAGTCGCAGACCTAGTTTTAAATGTAAAAAAAAACTAAATGTAAACCTGAACCGAACCCAAACCAAAATTTTAAAAAATTTAAACAGTTTTTATATCTCAAATCTGAAAAACCCGAAACCCAAAAAAACTCGAAAAAAAACTTTAGAAAACCCCAAAAAACTCGAACCAAACCTGAAAAAAATCCGAATCGAACCTGAACCGAAACTTTAAAAAATCCGAACGGTTTCTATATCTTTAAATCCAAAAATTTGAAACCCAAAAAACTTGATCCGAACCCGAACCAAAATCCGAAGTCTCAGACCTATTTAAAACGCTGTTTTTTTTTTATGATGTCATCGATATATCTTGGGGCTTATTTTGCGTGTGACTTTAAAGATGGATGGTTTGACTTGCATTTTTTTGAGGTGAGGGTTTTTCTTGCAAAAATAATATAGTTTGGAGTTTTTTTTGCACAAAACCCAAAAAATATCTAATTTTCAATTTTTTATTTTTTAAACGGGAAAATCGGGAAATCCCGTACCCTTCCCGAACCCTTCCCTTACCTGTTTGAATAAAAGATATGTTCCCAAACAGGAAATTGCAAATTTTCATTCCCGAAAATTTCGGGAAATTTTAAACGGGTAAGGGTGGGAATGGGATTCCCGTCCCGAAATGCACAGGCCTACCGCATTTAACCTATGAAATTTGGCTGTCTTGCATTGATTTTTATGAAAACGATTCGAATATGGATCCGGTCAGTTTTCAACTGTCTGTAAATGGGATCATGAATGTTTTTGTTTTTTGCTTCATAATTTAAGTAATAATAATACAGTAAGTAACTTATTTAGAAAACAAAAAATAATATTATTACCTTTTCTCTTTTTGATGCCAATTGAGAGTCATTTTCATCTTCTTCTTTTATTCTTCATCGCCAAATTTTTTGCTGAGACTCCAACGATTTATGTTTGATTATCCTATATTGTGGACCTCTGCTGTGTTATCTCTTATTCATGTAAGTATTTTTCTCTTACATAAAACTTTATGAACAAACATGAAATTTATCATTGTGATAATCCTTTTTTATACTCTCTCATGTTTGGAAAATTGAAAGATTCAATAAGACCTATGAGCTAAAATTTATTTTTAAAGTCGTTGTCCACTATTTTCTGGTTTATGCATTGCTCTGTTTTTTTCCTTTTCATTAAGTAAAACAAAATTATTTTTAAAAAACCATGGATTTGTAGCAATGTTGCCAGAAAATATAACTGGAACTCAATCAAGTGGATGTGCAAATAAGAAGAGAACAAAAAAAGATGAAGTGGTCAAAACTCAAACAAATTAGGTTTTAATGATTTTTTTACATTATTTTGATTGTATGCAGCCCCTTTTAACAAAGTTTTTTTTTTTTTTTGATTGTATGCAGTTAAAAAGAAATAGTGTTGCGGTAAAAGGGCAAAAAGAAAATGTGTGCTTTAGGCGCTGTAAGACTTGGGGACGGCACTGAAGATATATATATAGTGATTGGTGACCAGAGACAAAAGACGAAAGAGAGTGAAAATGAGAAGATATATTTATTTCCTGGTTTGTTATCTCTAATATATTAAACGAGAATACATGCTGATATGTCATCACATGGTTCGTTCTCAGAATTTTTTTATTTAAGTTAATATTTACTAGACTATTTATTGCATTAATTTGATTAGAGAATAATTTATATTAATTATTTACACAAATTTTAGCATTTAATTCCTTCTATATTTTAGTCCAAATATCAGATTAATTGTCTTTTTAAGTACTCCCTCTGTTTCATAATATAAGGGGATTAAGGTTTCTACACACAGATTAAGAACTCATTTAATTTTTTAATTTTTCAAAATAAAGTATGTTTTATCATCAATTCTAAAATAATTCAACAAATAAAAAAATAAGATTCAGAATTCAAAGTATAAAAAGCAGCAAAAACATATTTAATTTTGCATAGAAACTTGAAAACCCCTTATAATATGAAACAAAAAATAAACTCTAAAAGCCCTTATATTATGAAACAGAGGGTACTAAATTTTTCCCCATTTTTTTATTGAACTAAATTTTATGAAAATAAATAATTATCACATTACTCATATACTAAAAAATGTATATTTTTTTACCCATATTATAATTTGTTTTTAAAAACAGATATTAATTACTGAAATGATGAAAATATTAAATATATCACCAAAATCCTACATTGGAAATGATGATGTGTGATAGTTCAAAAGACTATTATAATAAAAAAAACCAAAATGATAAAAAATCATAAGAAATGGAAAATTAATTTAATAATCATCCAAATTTATAAATATATTTTGTTTCATATGGTTATTTGATAAAACTATATAATTAAACCAAATAAATTTTTATTATAATAAATATTTCACAGTGAAAAAATTAAAAATATTTATATCAAGATATTAAAATGTTTGAAATAGTTTAACTTGGTTAAAAAGTTAAAATATTATAAATATTTTTTCATCACAAATTTGAATATTATAAAATTTCAATTTATTTTAGAAAAATTTGAGAAGTGGGCACATTTCAAGTTCTTAATTGGAAAAAGAGGCACATTCAAGTTTTTAATTGTGAAAATAAGCAATTTTTTGTGGATCCCGCCATATATGGTTGGGTTTGGGTTTACTTTTGGGGGAATTGCCAAAACTAGTACACAATTTGATTTGAAATGCAAAACTAATAATTATATTGAATTGTGAGCAAAACTAATACTATGGGCATGTACAATTACAAACTAAAACATTGTGAACAAAGCAAAAAACGCTGGTCGCAATGTCTGTCTTACTCTTTTTAAAGTCTATTAATGAAGTCTACGGAGTATTAGACTTCATCCTGAAGTCTAATTCGTAATCACAACTCAAATTTAATTTAGAAAATTATTGAA
>OVBJ01000473.1:0-54733 GCA_900406535.1 Noccaea bulbosa | reverse complement strand
TATAATTCAAACTGAAAACAAGGACAAATCTCAATTTCCAACAGATTGTTTATCATATGAATCTGAATAAATATTTATGTGAATTTAAAACACAAAAATGCAGGATTGCAGCATGTACGGAGTGGAAGATATTGCATTACTTATGCAAAGACAAGAACGGTTTGTTGCACAAAGAGACCGTGAGAGCTGCTTACGATGGTTCTCTATTTGAAAAACTCGAGAAACAGAGAGCTGCTTCTAAGAAACATCCATAAATCTCAATTTAAAACAAAAAGACTATAATAAAGCTTGCGAATCTGTCTATTTATAAAAACTTTTACTTTCAGTGTTATAGTGAAATGTGGCGTGAAGATTGCAATGTGTTTTTTTTTTAATTATACTTTTCAATTGTGTGCGTACTTGTATCTTGTTTGAATAAATGATTTCTATAATTCAAACTGAAAACAAGGACAAATCTCAATTTCCAACAGATTGTTTTTGGTCACGAAAAGTATGCATTTAGTGATTACACGGAAAACTCTAATTTCGAAACAATTTCAGTATTTTACACAATGCAATCCACGCATCATAGTGTCTGTGTACGATGGTTTCCTTTTTCCAAAAACTCGAGAAACCAAGAGCTATTAAGCTATTAAGTTCAATCTAGTTAATGTTATACTATGGTCTGTCCAAAGGTATAAAAGAGTTAATCATTTAAATCTCTCACTGTGACATTGTTGCCAAACCAGGTCAGTCCAAAGGTATAAAAGAGTTAATCATTTAAATCTTTCATTGTGACATTGTTGCAAACCAGATTGAGAAGTAGAAACTAGGAAAATTAGAAATGAATAGTTTTTTTTTTTTTCAGTTTATAAAGGGTTTTAGAGTTTCTATGCAAAATTAAATGTGTTTTTTTACTTTTGATTATTTATATTCTGCAAATTATGTTTTTATTGGTTGAAATATTTTGGAACTGATGAAAAATATATTTTATTTCAATTTAATTCAAAAAATACAAAAGTTAAATTTCTTAATGTGTGCAAAAAAAGTTTAAACCATCTATATACAATATTACAATATACTAGAGGATATACCGCGCTAGTGCGGGTAGTGTTAACTATTTTTTCTTAACAAACTTTGTGGGTTATAAAAATGTTAGTAGGTTATTGTTACTTGGTAATAGTTTCTCTTTAAAGAGTACTATAGGATATCTCGCATTACGCACCAGTTTTGATACATATATTTCTGTTATTCTGGTGGAAATTAGAAAATAATGTTTATCAAGTTGTGAAAAATCAGTATTTTATATTAAAAGTGTATTATTTGGGTTTTTTTAATCAACTTAAGGTGTTATATGTATTGTATTGCTTTTGTACCTAAGAAATAGAGATAAATATTTTATTATTAGGTTTTTCGAAGTATAACATTTGGAGTGATTTATACTCAGTGTCACTTTTAGAGTTTGGTTTACAGAAAGAGTCACTTTCTCATTTAGGTGGTCTTTTTTTGGATTGTAGTGAGGGAGAATTTTCTGTTTTGCCCTTAATGAGTTTATGGTAAAAAAAAAAAAAATAAATTTTTCTAGGAAGTAGTTTATGATTTGGTTTTACGAGGGTTGGATCTCCGTTTGAGAAGGCTCATAGATCTGGAACCGCGAGTTTCATTTCTTCCAATGCGTTTTTGTACAATTAAACAGCTGGATAACTGTTGGTGGACACTATTTTTATGTTGGATGGTTGTGAGTTGGACAGTTTGTGAGTTTGACGGTTTGTATTAGTGTACATTTGATATGAGTTCGAAAATTATTTTGGAAAACTATCCATACAAAACCGTACAAAGGAGAATCTGCCCAATTTGCTAACTCATAAAAGCGTTTTCAATTGATATGGAATTATCCATGAGAATTTTGTCCACAAACATTTGTCCACAAACATACTAACATATAGAAAATCCAGATTCGAAAATGTTACCTCGTGAATAAATAGAACATGGATTCTTCTGGAATGCATAAAGGAGAAGACAAATAATTACTATGAGAAGAAAAGTTGGGTTATCAAATCTAAAACCCAATTTCAGGTTTTGAGTATTAATTAAGTCGATTCTTTAATTAGAATAATCAAATTTAGTTGGATATTGGTAGGAAACTTGGAACTTGGTGAGAAGATATAATTTTTGTAGTTTAAAAATTGTGGTTCTTGTGTAAGAGAAAAAAGAAAAGAGAAAAATTGATAAGATGAAGAAGAATTTCATAGAGAAGAAGAAGGAGAGAAAGAGGAGAGGAGAGAATTGTCTTTTCAAATGCCAAAAGTGACTTACTTTCAATAAGTGACTCTTATTGTAAAAACAAAGTGAATAAGTGACTCTGAATTTAATTTTCTCATAACATTTGGCTTGTAATATCATAAATGTGAGTTTGTAAATTTAAATTATCATTTTTGTTAGAGAAAGCAGACACATGTCTATAGTACTAATAACAGTTTATGATTAAAACAACAATGGTGTTCTATAATGAGTTTTATTTTTGTATGTATTTCATTTCTAATACATCACGATTCATGTTGAGTAGTAAAACTTCACATCAATCAATGAAGTTTACATGTATGAGGTTTAAAAAAAAAAAAAAAAAGTTTACATGTATGATTAACCAAACGAATCTGAATGCCTGCTATCTAAACGGTCAAAGCTTTTTCCACTCTTACACATACTTATCTTATGACTTATGTACACATCTTATGCCTTCTTGTAAGTCAGAGTCAAGAAGTCAAACAAATCAGAGAATTGTGTAGAAAACGTAAATGCATAATAGAAGATAACTTATATATGATATGATCGTATGATCGTATGCGCCTTCTATTTATTATTGCCTCTCTCTTTATTTTTGATAAAAGGCTTGCTCATGTGTAAATAATTAAAATCAAAATCTGATATTTTATCTTCATATTTTGTAATCATTTTATTATAATTACTGAATTCACTATTCTCAGCCCTCGTCATCTTTCTTTTCATCTTCTATGTCAGCCATACATAAAAGATCACTTCAAGGTACGTTCATTATTGCCTTTCTCACTCAAAGACATTCGTGTAGTTCACTACTTTTTCTTCTAATGATGCACTATTTTACCATTCTTTGTTTTTGATTTCTTTTGTTCGCGGTTTGGTAAAGCTAGACAGAGCATCCAGCCAAGTTGCTCTCCTTAATCTTCTCACCACGTATTGCTTCTGGTACAAAAGTAAACCATGTTTAATTTGATTAAACCATTGTTAATTGGTCCACACAATCACTTCTGTTTTGTGGCTTTTGACTGGAAAAAAACAACGAATAACTAATATCATAGACTCATAGTTTGAATTCAACAAAAAAAAAATTAGATGGCCTAAAGTACTGACGATTTAGGAACAGACTTGGTGAGTGAGACACAAGCATGAAATAGCCTTTGGTCAATTTCGGCACTCCTCTTATATCTACTACTGTTTGATATTCATGCAAGGGATCTTTGAAGGAGCAACTACCTAGTGCCAAACATAATAACGAAGTGTGAGAGTTACAAAGATTCATCTGCTGTTTAACTGATGTGAAATACTAAACCTGACAGCTCAGTTAATTTTACTCGACTTTAGCATCCAGCAAATCCACTTCAAGTGATTAAATATCTCTACCATCAATTAGTAAGACATATAAGGAAGGTGCCATATTTCTCAGTGAATGCAAATAAGATTGAAAATAAGAGTGGACTGTGTATATATTAACGCAAAACTAAAAACTATAAAAATATTTGTTTCTACTCTACCTTACATATGCCATTGCTTCGCATAGGATCTTCGTTGGGATTCTTCAGAGTATATTTACATTGGCCAGACTAAAATCCCATGTGGATCTAATTAAGCATTTCTATAGAGACCAAAGTTACATGCTTTTCTTTAAAATTTCTAGATAGGTCGGTTGAAGATCTTTTGTTACAGAATCTGTCTTCCTTGATTGTTTGGAAATTTGTAACGTAGACTGGGTGGTCGATCTCATCCCCGATCTTTGTCCCAAAGATTATCACCTTATTGTCTCATACTTGCTGTCTTTCTGCACAATAACTAACAAATAATCAAACTCTATTATATAACCTGAGCACCACAAACTCACTGCACAGTTTCGTCAAACTTGACCAAAAAATCAAGGAGGTAGGATATTTATGAACAATTTCCATATAAATTATTTAAAAATCAATGGGATTGGGTCTAGATTTAGATGAATTATTTTACGGTGCCCGATAATGGTTAAACCAGTGTGAAATAGATGTGAGAACACTTACTCGAGTTTACTGGTTACTGATCATTGGTGGCTGAATCTGCTACTGATGGTCGGTCGATGGATCTCCGTCAGAAGCATATAGAGCTCAACACGCTACGAGTAAACCCAAAAAACATGGTTAATCAAATTCGAACCCCAACTATAGAAGAGTGGAACTCGGCAACAATCATAACCCAAAAGAAGTGTAGTCCCACAAACCCATATCTGGAGAACCTAATATATAAAGATGGAATAACATGGTTTAGTAATTATAAAAGAGAAATCAAAAGGTCATGAATAATCAAAGATCTTCAATCGTCATCAAAGAGAAGAAACTGAGGAATCGTTTTTCCCTTTGTTGAGTTTGTAAACGGAGTTCTACTTCAAGCTGTTTTTGTGCCGGAACAGCAGGTTCGCGTCGAGGAGAAGAAGTTCAACACCCATGAGGATGTTGCCTTTTTTGAAATTTCGGGCGATTAGCCGGACGCAAACGGTGGCGTTGCAGAATTGACAGTCAATTTTGTCGAGGATCGGGAAAGTCGGTGGGTTGGCAGCAATGGAGAGGGACTTCGATGCCATGGTTGTGACTTTTAGACTGTATGTATAATCGAGATTGTTTTATGTGCTCTGGGGTGCTCGAGAACGTGGGTTTTATAGGGTACTATGAGAAGCTGGGGAAGCGGAACAGAGACACCATTAAGATCCGATTTATTTCGATGATGGTGCAAAACTAATCGTCGCGATTACCAGGTCTGCATAACGGAAGGTGGAAGATGAAACGTGAAAAATGGAAAGTTCGCCGGTGCCTCACAGATGTGATTGGATGGGCCGAGAGGAAGAAAATTGTATGGGCCGATGTTGGTTGGGCCGAGAGGGAGGTGGCACTATATTTCAGGCAGCTGACGTGGCAACGTAGGAATAGAAATTGGGATGCTGAGCTGGATGGTCTAGGAGGCCTCAAACTTCTCCTTTCAATTAGTAAAGATAGAAAGAGAAAAAATCCGTACGGGCTTATTTATTACATGTGGCCGTACGTAGTCCATAAATAACTAGGCCAGTGTAAGAAACTAAAGAAACGAAGCCATTATTTTATGACCTTATATTTTAGATAACAGGCCCAACCCTAAATTCAGGTTCTTAGAATACACAAACAAGATGCTGACAAAATAAATTATGTCTTATCCAAAACTAATGAGTATACTTTTCAGATATTGCACTGATTAGTGTCTGAATAAACACTTCTTAATTAATTACACTTTTAAAATATGATTGTCTCTATACGATATGCTCCGAGTCTCTGACTCGAGTATTTAGCATACAATAGCAAACAAGTATCATAAAATCAGTAAGACTTGGGAAAGAAAACAAATTCTATACATTCTTACTTGTAAACAAATCCAATCATTGATGCGTAAGAAGAGAAAAGGTGGGAAATTAGTTGAAGTTTTAAACGACCATTCCAGTGACGCTTCAACAATATAAATTCAGACGTAAAAGTTTCTTTCGTCTTGTTCGAAATCAGAGGAAGGGAAATTGATCTTGTCATTTTGTAAGAAAACTTTTGAATTCTGGTTAATGAATTATGTCCATATTCTCTCTAGCCTCTAAATATTAAAACGAATTTTTGATTTCGAACAAGACGATTACCTCATCAGTTACAACAATATGCAACATGGAGTAGTCAGTTGAATCAGAATTATCAGTAACATGTAAGGTCTCTTAAACATAGTACATATGGGCATCTAACATTCACAAATTCTTTAACGTTTTTACAAATTGTTCACTGATTTAAAACCTTTAGAATCGATCTTTTATTTTGACCAACACTAGTATGAAAAAAAAACTATGAATAGATAAAGGAAATTAACAATTTAAGAGCATGTGTCGAAAAAATACCAAAACAGACTGCTTATGAGTTTGCTTATGAGTTTTTGCGGTCTATTGTACAATGAATTCTCCATATTCTTAAAGTTTTCATATTATTTGTATTATTAGTTTTCCACTCTCTCAAATTCGGATCGAAAGATCTTCTGGTTTGTTTTTTTCTGTCTCATACGATTCTTATAACAAGAATTTTGTTACTTTCGCATATGATTCTTCCAAGAATAGCTGGAGATGATAATTAATTAAGAAATCATAAAGGGGAATTTATTCAATAATCATATTGAGTCACTTAATAAAGCTTACAGGTTATAGCCATAGAGAATTAAAAATAAAAAAAATAACCAAAGAGAACTTTTGTGGACAAAAATATCTTTAAAGGAAAACATGGATCTCGACCACCACCAACAGTGAAATGGACATTTGAGATGATGAAGCCTTTCGTAATCGGAGCATTATGACATTATCTGCAACGTTAACAAATTCAACACTTGTTAATCAGGCTAAATCAAGAAACAATACTAGTATAAATCAGGATTCTGAGATGAAGGTAACAAACAGTTTGATTTTAGGTTATCTTCGTCAGGTGAGAACTCGACGAAGCACCAATCGATGAGCAAATTTGTGATCAAATCAATTTAGATTCTGAGATTAAGATAACAATCGTTTGATTTTCTTCCTGATGAAGAATGTTTTGCAGAAATTACTCCAAAGTAAATGATTATTCCATGTTTCTTCTAACTTGGAAAAATAATCGGTGACCATTTGTGATAGTGAAAGTAGAAAAAAGGAAGGAGATAGATGTGGGTATTTTAGCAATTAATACATACTACATCCGTTCCTTTAAGATGATATTTCTAGTTTTTTCACACATATTAAAAAAAAAAAAAAAAGTAAAATTTCAATAAATTTTCTAAATTAAACAATTTTAAACCAATAATAATGCAAGAAATACGTTGGAATATGATTTTTTTTTACTTTAATCAATAAAAAGTACCTCGAAAACCTATAAAATTTATTCTCAAAGAACAACAAAAAAATGCTAGAAAATTCACTTAAAAGAACAGCGATATCAAAATACTCCTCAGATTTCTGACTTCATGATAGGGCTTTACTTCATATTTTTTTTGGTAAAAGTTTACTTCATATTTTCCCTTACTATAACATTTTTCATTTTATTTTATCGTTAAACCAGACGTCGGTTGTGTAAACCAACTCAAAACTATTGATGTCGTTGAGTCATGCACGAATAATATTAAGTCAGTTTTGAAAAACCGATGTTAATATTTTAGATTCGGTTTATAATGACGTACGTTTTATCCAGAAAACGATTAGGCATGCATTTTGTATAACTACCGATTAGGCATAGACTATAACTATACATACCGACACTACACTAATACTCCCTCCGTTTCATAATAGTTGTCATTCTGACATTTTTTATTTGCAATGTATATGGATGTATCTGGATGTGTTTTGAGCTTGATACATCCAAATATTGTCTAGATACATTTTGCCAGAATGACAAGTAATATGAAACAGAGGAAGTATGAAGAAATGAAGTAACAATAAATGAAATTAATTACTAAGGTGGACTAAAGCAAAATGCATGGGTGCTTTTTCTTCTATCTCTCTTTCCTCTTCCACCTATATAAATTTGAAAAATGTTAGATAAATAAATTTGAAGTGATTAAAAGTCGCACAAAATTTGGATGTCCCATAGGTTGTTGTCTGTAAGAATTTATTGAGGCTCTTGCTCCTTTTCATTATTAAAAGGAATACATATGGAAAGCAAACAAAAAAAACAGCCAAAACATTTGCGATGATGACGACGAGAGTAGGCCATTACTACCCTTTCTTGATAACTTTTCTAGTGATTTTGATTCATCCTACCTTTGGTTTATGGAGGCTGTCCGCAGATAACGAAACCATTTTATCCCCGGGAAATATTTTCGAGCTCGGTGTGTTTAAAGACACATCAAGTTTGGTAGGGAGCGAGTGTTGGTATCTGGGAATATGGTTCAAAAGATTCCCGACGAGGATAGTATGGGTCGAAAACAGAGACAAGCCTCTCTCTAATTCCACAGCATTTTTAAAAGTTTCCAATTCTGATCTCCTCCTCCTCAATATATCCGGTGGCCTCGTTTGGAAAACTAACGCAACAATGCAATATCCGTTCAGTGGAGAATCGGTGGTGTCAGAGCTTCTAGACAGCGGCAACCTTGTTGTGAGCTTCTAGACAGCTTCCGCGTTTTGATGTCGAGACTGTGGTGGACATGAGTATTGGTTTCGATCAACGGCGGATCAGGTTGCGTCATGTGGGCAGGAGATTTGATAGATATTCGAACTTATGGCAACGACCGGCAGCTGGGTCAAGATCTTCATCTCAAACTCCTGCCTATCGATCTCTGTTAGGTTTCTGTACTTGGCTCTTGTTAAATCATTTTAATTAATAATTTCTTATTAGTTAGTTATTACTAATATATATTTTTAATGGGAAATTAGGAGAAATGACGAAAAACCCTAACTAACTTTGAATATTTTGTTTCAACATTGAATATTTATTTAACAAAAAAACAAAACATTGAATATTTCATGGTTGAATAAGAAAGTGTAGTTTTTATCTAGAATTAAGAACCTCTTACTTACAACTGTTTCTTTTTATTTTATTTTTTCTCAGGTGAAACGAAAGAAAATAATAGAAGAAAAAAGAACATCATAATGGGATTACCTACTGGAGCGTTGGTTTTCTTTTTCTAATTTTCATAACGCTCTCTGCTTTTAGAAGAAAAAAGATAGTAAGAACACCTGCTGCTGCTTTTGGTATGATCGTATTAGTACTGCTCTTAATTACGATCATACCAAAAATAGCAGCAGTTGTTCTTTCTAGAGCGTTATGAAGATTAGAAGAAGAAAACCACCGGTTTAGTATTTCGGTTTAATTATGCAAACATCCATATGTAAGGCGTTTTAGCCCTCTTTGAGAATCAATCAGAAAAACAATTATCTTTTAAACCCTATTCTCTGTATCATCATCATCAATCAATCCACCATTGAATCTCTGTTCTTAAAGATTACTCTTCTTCTTCTATAGTCATCTTCTAGACTGGATTTACCTCTTCTTAGGATTTTCAGTGAATCCCTAGATCAGGATCTATCTATCTTAATTTTCCTGTTTCATTCAGATTATTCGATGCATTCAGATCGGGCTTTATGTGTCCAAGTAAACGCAGAGGATAGGCCAACAATGTTGTCCATGGTGTTGATGCTCGGAAGCGAAACGGCTGAAATCGCCCAGCCTAAATCGTCTGTTGAGACTGGATCGTCCTCGTCGTCGAGACAAGTACAAGAATGCGAATCTTCCACTGTTAATCACGATTTCTTTTATTGCTATTAGTGTAACGTTCTTCGGTTTATTAAGTACTAGTATTATGTATGCCCCATGGTCCGTGGACACATATATATTTTCAGTATAAGATGTAAAAGCTTAAATCTGATTGGCAAAAAAACAAAAATTGAAAAATTGCCATATAAAATGTTTCATTGATTAATGAATACTACAATCGTTAGTCTGAAAATTGACCAGAGATTCTGGGATGATAAGGACTAAATCGAAGAAATATAGAGCACGGGATGGTTAGGTTAGCTCAAAATCGCCAATAGCTAGCTGTGGATATCTTCCCACAATGTTGCTTCTAGTGTCTTTGTCTCAACTACCAAATCATTAATCTGTTTGGTAAAAAATATCCATCAACACAGGAAAGTAGCCATAGAAGCAAAAAAAAATAGATAAGGAAGAGAAGAAGAGCGATATAACCATATCGTTGAATCAATTGGATGTGTTCGTCTTTGAACATGCCATTGTTTTAATCGTGTAAGGAAGACAGACACTGTTTTGGAAAATAATTCCAATTACATTCAGAAGAATAATCGAAATAACCTATTATGATTTTGTGATGGAAGCAGAAAGGAAAAAGCTACAACAGACCAACAAACGGATCATCATAATAACCTACTATGAGAAAACCGAAATTTAGGCAGACTAAACATCACTAAGCATTCAAGGATCAGACATCTGCTTCGTGATGTCTAATCTACCATGTGTAATGTTACATTCTTTTTAGTTCCCTTTATGTATAGTATAGAAACAAACTTTTGTTCTAAGGGACAGTCCGTGATAGGGGTGGGTGAGTTTTAAACCTTTTATTACTCAAAAATCAAAATAACAAGATGCTGACAAATTATGTCTTATCCATAACTAATAAGTATACAATTCAGATACTGCACTGATTAGTTTCNTTTTTTTTTTTTTTTAAAGGTTTTTTTTTTTTTTTTTTTTTTTTTTTTTTTAGTTTCTGTATAATTAAATACTTCTTAATTAATTACTCTTTTAGAATATGATTGTCTCTATACGATATGCTCTGAGTATATAGCATACAATTGCAAAGGAGTATCATAAAATCAATATGACTTGGGAAAAAACAAATTCTATACATTTTTACTTGTTACACTTGTAAACAGATCCAATCATTGATGCGTAAGAAGAGAAAAGTTGGGAAATTAGTCATACATCCATGTGAAAATAAGTAGACTTTGAGAAGAAAAAAGGTAAAACAGAGGGAGGGAAATTGATCTTGTCATTTTGTAAGACAGCTTTTGAATTCCGGTTAATGAATTATGTCCATATTATCTCTAGCCTCTAAATATTGAAACGAATTTTTGATTTCAAACAAGACGATCCTTGATATGATTTGTAAGCAGGGATTTACTTAAATCAAACAATATATAGCCACGTAAATGTCCTTTTGACTTTATAGACTTGTAGGGTAGTTATAATGAATGTCTTTTTCAATTTCAGTTTTGAAAGACTTCCACAAATTTTCAAAGAAACGCCTTCCTTTTGGAATTGGCGAATGAGTCAACTGAATAGGTTAGTCTAAATTCAAGGAAATTGTCGACTCCGCCATATGATTTTCTATCATTGTTTTCAAGAAGTGGACCAATGACTTATTTACAAGTCAAGCACGAAACTACTCACCAAAATCCTTTAAACTCTGGATTAGTTTAATGCCTCCTAAATCTATACTTTTTCTATATCGAAATGATTACAGATAGACCCAACAAGAAAAAATAATTTTTTTTATTAAGTACAGTGGAGTTATGAACTTTGTATGTGTTACACAGAATTGGTCTTGGTAAATGAACAAGTGTTCATATGTTTTAGGTAAAGTCTCTTTTGCTTTTGGTAGGCCCATGTTCGTTAGTGAAAATTTGATACAATTTCTAATCTGTCCTTTTCTTCTTATGTTACGTGAAAATATAATAATAATAATATGAAAAGTAATACAGTATGATTGATCAAACCCACCATGCAATTACCAGAACTTTCTGCTCTCAATTATGTCATCTTAATTAGTTGGTTATTATAATTTGAACTTCTTAACTTAATCGGATAGATCCCTTATCGACAAAATGATTACGTTGTATTGTTACATTATTGTCACTGTTTCATTTGTAAAACGTTCTATAGTATCATAAATGTTACCAACATGTGTGAAAAACACTACAAGCACCATGTTGTCTTTGAGGGTTAATTACAACTCATTTCAAACACTTCAAACATAGTTCACTGCCCGTATGTGTTACAATTTTTTAATTGGAACTTGAACAATGATATTATTATGGTACTGTCTCATTATAAAACCTTTTTATTTTTAATTATAAAAAAATTAATCTCGCTCTGGAGCGGATCTTCCATCGAGTCGAACCCAAGTTAAGTATCATAGCGCATGTGAACACCAGCTCTTGATTAAGAACTCAAGTTATGTGAACAATAATACAACTACATATGTACATGAACATCAAAATAAGTTTCACCAATATTTAATATTCCTAGAGTTAAATTAGAATACAAGTATATAGCATTGTGTAGACGTAACAAATACTACAAGAGTCTATAACAATCTATAGCCAAAGAAAAAGTCTACACACAACCGCGATGGTGTTGTGGACTTGTGGTATATGAACTACACAAAAGTGGGTCAAAGAACATCATTGTCTTCTCTATTCGTTTACCGGTCCCGTAACTAAACATTGACGATGGAAGAAGCCTTGTTAATTGTTTATCTCTATTTCTTTTATCCTGTAGAAGAAAGTTTTTAGTTACAAAAAGTGCCTTCTGGTGGCTAGAACATGCTTCCCTTGGCCCCAAAAATTGATCTCTTGTATAAATAAAACGAAAAAGATGATACATCCCGACCAACACGCCAATATCCTTTTCCATATAATTAATTTCCATCTTCTTAAATCACTTTCACGTACCATTGCCTATCCAAACTCTATACGCTATACTATAAATAATAACCATAACTCGTTTTCATGACGTGTAGTCGTACATTACAGAGTATTATTTCATGTTGTTCTCGTAACTAAGAAACACAATGTGGTCATTATATATTATTATATAATAATGCTAGAAGCTTCTTCCTATCATCTTCTTAAAGACAAACTAGACCGAAAATATGAAACACTTTGAGAGAGACACATCCAAGTGGAATGCAATATAACAACAAAAATTCATATCTTTGGCGATTATAAATATGTTAAAAGCTAATATATCTATAACTCATATATCACCAATTTCACCTTTCTATACGGATTCCACAGCAGACCATCATATCAGCTAAAATAAACTCCTCAATTTAATTGCCTTCTAAATTAGTGGCTTATGAGAAAGGGTAATTAATTAGTAATAAGTAATAACGGCAGAAGCTAACGAACCACACAAGTCATTGTCAAAGTCAAAAATGAAACTCAAATGAGTAAAACATATACACTAACATGTAGTATAAAATTGTAATGGACATTAAATAGACGCACCTTGCACAAATTCCACATTAAAGCTCTAAACAATTTGAAGTATGAACCAAGAAAGAGTTGCTGTTTTTTTTAGTAGTTTTCAATAATATTTATGGAATAGTTACAAATTGTGGAAATTCTTAAGAATGTCCACCCAAAAAAACAAAACAAAAACAAAAAAGCATGCAACATGGAAAACTACAAATAAGTTACTCCCTTCTTTACGTTAATTCTCTTTAAAGCAAACTCTTCGCTCCCCAACTTCTATTTTACCAAATCATATCTCTCCCCCTAAACCCTCCCCTGTTTCACGTCACCAATCAGAACCACAACATGTTCAAAACAACGACGATTCTTCTCAGTTTCCTTCTCGCCGTCGTCATCCTAATGGACCCTTCTTCCTCCACCGCAACATACCCCCCAACTTCCTCCGGCTCCTCCACAGAAACGTACGTATACGCCGTTTGCTCTCCGGCCAAATACTCCCCTGGCTCCGCCTACGAGACAAACCTCAACTCCCTCTTCTCTTCACTCGTCAGCTCCACCGTCCTCAGCCGCTACACCAACCTCACCGTTCCCGCCGCCGTCGTAAAACCCGAATCTGGCGTCACCGTATACGGCCTCTTCCAATGCCAAGACGACCTAGACCAGACTTCTTGCTCATCGTGCGTGTCACGCGCCGTCGCACAGGTGGGAACCTTATGTCCGACCTCGTACTCCGGGTACGTGCAGATGCAAAGTTGTCTTGTCCGGTACGACAACAGTTTCTTCTTCGGCGTACAGGACAAGTCGTTGGTGATCAAGAAATGTGGTCAGTCCATGGGATTCAACGACCAGGATGCGTTGACTAGAGCCGGTGACGTCATCGACTCGTTAAGTTCAGGAAGTGGGTCCTACAGGATTGGTGGGAACGGGGATGTTAAGGGTGTGGCGCAGTGCATGAAGGATCTAAGCCAAGCACAGTGTCAGGATTGCTTGGCTGATGCAATCGGACGGCTCAGATCTGAATGTGGAATGGCTCAGGGTGGATACGTTTACTTGTCTAAGTGCTACGCGCGTTTCAGCGTTAGTGGTAGTCACACGAGTCAGACCCCAAACCCAAACTATGGTCAGACCCCAAACCCAAACTATGGTCAGACCCCAAACCCAAACTATGGTCAGACCCTAAACCCAAACTATGGTCAGCTTTCTTTTCTTTAGTTTTTTTTCTATAGAAAGACTTTATTTTTTCTTTAGTTAGTACTATTAATAAATAAAAGTCGTAATCACACCAAAAGAAAAAGATAGAAAAACGACTTTTAAATGTAAAACTCTCTAGTCAAGTGCTGGATTATGAGATATTTGGATGGTGGACTTTTTAAAGCTAGAAATATTAGACTTGTAGAAAATGTGAAACATATCAAATTGGGTCAACTTAAAGGTGGATAGTCTTTGGTATTTAATCATTTATTAACTGTAATTGTGTGATTTAGCAGGAGGAGAGAATTACGATAAAGATGATAATAACGGCGTGGGGAAAACATTGGCGATCATAATAGGAATTATCACCGTAATCATCTTGCTTGTTGTGTTTCTCACTTTTCTTGGAAAGCAATGTAGAAAACTACAAGGTAACTATTGTTTTTTTCTGTTTTTTTTCGATTAAAATTTTCTCGTTATCGATATGTAAAAAAACTAAACTACTAACTTTTGAATTTGCAGATGAGAAATGCTGTACATGAAGGGACAAAGTTGGAAAGAGATCAATCAACAGCTCGAGTCAAGCCACTGCTAGTTGTATTTTTGTAATTTCAACTTTTGTAACCCAAGGTCTCATAAGATGTAGTTATATAGTACTCCCTCCGTTCCAGGATATAAGATACATTATGCCAAAACATCTTATATTATAGAACATAATGAGTATATTTTTCTATTGTCTTTTCGACTCGATTTTTGTATTATTGTCGGATTTATATAGGTCAAAGCGATTCAAATGAAAAATAATTGATAGAAACCTCCTCCTTATCCTCTGTTTGGATATGAACGCAACATTCGATTTTGGTATCTATAAAGACAATGTTAATCTTCTTTTATTAAGACAAAGGTCTGCCTAAACACACACACATATAGAGAATGTGTTACAAAAATGAATGTGTCGAGAATAATGGAACATAGCAACCGAGTATTAGGATGGAGATCCAAAACAAAAGCATTTTGCTCGTCCTATTGTGAATGTCTCTGCGAATCTTTTCTTCTGATTCATCATTATTTATTCTCATTCAATTCGTACTGTCTAAAGAAATCAGTCGAAGACTTGAATTTGGCCTAATGTGATTTAATCATTAAAAATGATATATTATAATTGTTGTCATTTACCAAATGTTTTAGGAATTGGACAGACCAACTAACGTCTAACTCTTTTCCATCTTTTTAATATTTTCTGAAATTCTAGATGNTAAAAAAAATTTTTTTTTTTTTTTTTTTTTTTTTTTTTTTTATAGACTCTATCAACTGATCTAGTTAGCTCTGGTAGAAATACAAAATACAAAATTGACTAGTCTCTTGGTTCAACGTTCAATAGATTTTATCAGATTTTATCGTATATTAGTTATAAATGACACAAATATATTTAAAAATCTCGAAGTACCCAAAAAAGATCCCCAAAGGATATTTAATATCATTGTCATATACAATGATCAAAACTAACGTGTCCTCCTTAAAAAAAAAAAAAAAAAAAAAAAAAAAAAAAAAAAAAAAAACGTGTCCTTCATACCAAAAAAAAACTAACGTGTCCTAATTTCATTAATTATGAGAAAACTTTTTGTTTTTTTAGATTCACTCAAATTCTTAAACGTTTAGTTGACAGTTCGATATCGAAGATTACTTGAGTTAAAAGGAAGTTAACCGATAAGATTAGAAACGATAACATCATAAGAAAGTAATTTATCTGTTTGTCAAAACTCGAAAAGAAACCTCACATGCAATTTGCTAAGTAGCGAGAAATCTAACGAACAGTGTTATGTCTATTGGATCGAAAATATACTTTATGGGCCGTAAATAAGCAAAGAAAACTTACTTCAGCCCATTAAGCACGCACCGTAGTGGTGGCTATTGTAATCCAAGAAACAAGTGACACTTTGCCTTTATGAAAGAGTGTTTGCCTGCCTCATCATTTATTATTGTTGTCGAATATTGGAGTACTACTTTTCAAAGAAGAAAAAAATTGATGTGAACAAACCGTTGCATAAAATTAGGAACCACACATTTTACATGTGCGTGTTCGCGAATAAAAATCCAATAAAACCCATTTATTCAACTCTTTTCTTTCCATTAATAAAAAGATTATAAAACATTATTTTTAAATGAGACCCACCGACAGATGTCTACTACTCATCATATCCCAGAGAGCAAAAAAACCAAGAAACGAATAATAATAAACACGTGGGAATAAACCGGTCAAGCCGGTAACACCAACCGTTTTTCCCGGTGAAAAAAGCCCCACATGGTTTTAATCCAAGCAAGCAAGCCTTTAAAAAACCGGAAAGCCAAAGCGTTTTATTAATTAGGCTCTCCAAAAGTGTGTCTGCAAAATTACCAAAACGAAACCTTCCCTGTGTATTCCCACTTCTTGCTTTGTTTTTTTTTTTGCTCTTTAAATTAAATATTCGGGTACAAACAAGTAAATTGAGCCTCGGTTGATCATTTGATTTGGTTAGAGATGGAAAGAGATTTTCTGGGTTTGAGTGACAAGCAGTATATGAGTAACGTTAAGCACGAGGTTGACGATGATCGTGTCGGAGAACGAGGTTTGTGTTCTTGTCTCTCTACTTGTAGTGTCTCTAGGCTTTATATTTGTTTTTAATTTGAAGAAGAGATCGATTTAATAAAGCCCCGTATAAAGCAGGTTAATTTAATTTTTTTTTTTTTTTTTCGTGTATAAAGCAGGTTATAATCGTCCAAAAGTTATAGTTTAAATATAATTCTGTAAATTCTATAACTTTTTTAAAACTCAGTTATAAGATTCCATCAAATCATGCATCAAAAAGTGAGAGTTTGATCTTACGTAGATGAGTAATTTGATTTGGTGTCTGCTTTAGGTTTGAGCAAGAAGGAAGCTAGACAATGGGGAAAGGCAAAGCTCTTGCCTGCTACAGATTTTCAGGTTGGTTCAGGAGCTTAAATCTCTATTCAACCTCTTTCAATAGTTTTTATATAATTTTTTTTTGCTAAAAGGCTTTTAAACATTACAGAATTTTCACAAATCTGAAAAATCATATTTTTATGGCCGATCTAGTTGGTTCCAAAAGCTAGTTTTCAGACAACTATTGAACGGAAATGGTCGGAAAACCTGCCGGGAATTAAAATTTATTTCTCGGAATATCTTTTTTTTTTTTTGGTATGAATGTGATTTCTCGGAATATCTTGTTTATGTGGCCAATCATTAAAAGGAGGAATAAAATAATACTTGTGTTGGATAAGTCATAAGTGCGAGTTAAAAGCTTTGTATGATGGGGTCAGTGGTCACTTGACAGGCGCAAAATTAGAAAGAAAAAAATATACCATTAATAGAAAGAATTTTGGCGTTTGGCGTTTGGCGTCTGGAAAGCCGCAGACGCTCGCTGGCTTTTTTTTTTTTTTTGTGTGTGGGTTTAATTAGAGACATACAAAAAATTAAAAGATATTGTTGACGTCTCAGGAGTCTAAGGCGTTTCCGGGCTCATACCAGTGGGGTACAGTTTCTGCGGCTAGCATTCTTCGTAGAGGCCAATTTGGCGGTGCGTTTCAGAACGCGAATCCACTTTTACTTGGTGGAGCAGTTCCTTTGACAAATCATTCTTCTCACCGTCCTGCCTTCAATTCTCCGGCGGATCCACGGTAATGTAGTCTCGATCTTACCGTGCTAAGATTTCATTACATTTTCCAATCTTTCATATACATACTCCTTTATCGTTTCAAATTAAATGTTTTAGACGTAAATTTTTTTTTGCAAACCTAGTTAAAATTACTAATATAATAGGGTTTCCAAATATTAACCTAATATAAAAATTAAGTAGCTTTACGTTTTGAGACGAGAAACAAAAAAAGGCTTTACGTTTTGATTTTTGTATACAAAAATATCTAAAGGAAAACTAATTTGGTTATGGGTTGTGGAACAGAGTGGCTTCTTCAGGATCATATCCACAGCTCACTATCTTCTATGGCGGAACCGTTAGCGTCTTTAATGACATATCTCCGGAAAAGGTATATATAATCCATATTCATAAAACTATATTTACACGTAACATGTTCTAATTGACTAATTAGGCTAATGTTGAATATGTGATTAGGCTCAAGCCATCATGTTATGTGCGGGAAACGGTATGAAAGGTGAAATTGGAGAGAATAGTTTGAAGAAACAACCGATTCGAGAAGCTGAAAGAGTCTATGGAAAACAAATCCATAACGCTGCATCATCAAGCTCTGCCACTCACTTTGATAGTTTCTCTAGGTGTAAGGACAATCCCGTTGCCGCGACTAATGCAATGAGCATGTTCGAATCATTCAATGCTGGTCCTAATATGATTCCTTCAGGTATTTAATAAAACCAAAAAAAAAAAACAAATATTTTCATGACTTTCATCACACAAGATTTTCAAGATTTAAATCATGTCTTAAACTAAAATAAAATGGTTCTTTTTCAGTTCCTCAAGCTCGGAAAGCATCTTTGGCTAGGTTCTTGGAGAAGCGCAAAGAAAGGTTTGAAATAACCGTTCATTTTCTTTTCTTTCTTTTTTTTTTTTAATAGAAAATTGAGTTCTTGGATTTAGCGAGACGTTGAATCTAAAAGAATTGATGTTCTTGCAGGCTCATGAGTGCAATGCCATACAAGAAGATGCTTCTTGATTTGTCGCCCGAAGACTCTTCTGCTTCTCATACCTGAAAACCCCACCTTGTTCTTCCTTTTTCAAAACCTCTCTAAGGTTTTCTATTTTATTTACGATGGTAATTTGTTATGTAATCACTAGATTATAGCTACCATTTATTACGTTTATTTATATTACGAGCAGGAGACGCCGGCACGCGTCGGAGTATTTGAGCATTGGTGTGGTTAAGTATATTATTGTAGAATTACTTTATTACATTAAACACTAACTAATAGACATGTTTAGTCATTGTCTGTCAATAATATAAAACCGTATAAAAGTCACTACTGTTGTTATTTTATTTTTGTCACAACCACACTTCATTATTAGACATTTAGACCATACGAATACATTGATATCAATGCACCATCTAACCATGAACGAAGTTGATGATTAAGCGAAAAATTCAAGGAAAAAAACTCTATTAGCGGTTTGAAAAGACCTTCGCCAATCATCCACTCTTCTTTTTTCTTTTTTTTTTGTAACTCTTCTTATTAACTTATTGTGTGAAAAAATCTAAGATGATATTTTCATTCAACCAACAAAAAAATAATAATATGTTTGCTTTTACATACTAACGTATATAGTTTTATTTTATTTTTGTATTAGGGAAGTGCCTTTCAAAATCACGATTTCGAATTTCGATCTAAAGAGACACTAATTAACATTTTGTAATTCCCAATCCGAATAAAGAGCTTGATTACGAAATATAGATTCTCTTCACAATGAAACGATGTTTAGATATTTTTATTTATTGAGGCTGATGAATTCCCGTCGGAAATTAATATTGCGAAAGGAGGAGATCCACCGAAGGAAAGTTTGGTGAGGTGAAGGAAAAAAAAACAAGCGCTTAACATGTAGATTCATCACAAAAAACACGTTCTCGTTTATAAGCGGATAAGAATGAGCTTCTTGTTATCGTTTTGCACCTCTCTCTCATTCTTTACTCTTCTTGTCTTTTCATGTCCCCACCAAGTTGTGCAATTTTAACTACTGCTTTATTATTCACAAGTTTATTGTCTGGGCTAATTTTAGGCCGTTTGTGTTTAGATTATTTTCATGGACTAGTTTAGACATGTGGTTATGAACTTCCATTGTTCAAGTTTTGTTGGTGACATTTGGAAGAAGTACTTGTATGGTGGAAAAAACAAGGGAGCTATTTAATCCTAAAGGTAATCGGGGTGGATACATTTCGATGTTCATTTTGGTTTAGAAGAGTTTTTTTGTTTTTTATACGATAATTTAGAAGAGCTGTTGTTAGAGAAAAATAATAAAAGTAAAAAACAGAGAAGAGGGAGAATAACAAGAGTATATAAATGAGAGGCTTTGAAAAATCCATGAAAGACTCATATGATATGATAATACATGTATTTATTCNAAAAAGCCCCAGAAACAAAGCCGAGGAAAGAAAAGTACATTTCCCGGAAGCAAAGCCCCAAAGAGAAGGGAGACACAAGGGGACAAACCCAAATAAAACACAACTGTTAAGAAGGAATAGAAAGTCAGGAAAGGGCAAAGACCAAAAGAAACCTAGACTCAACTTCAGGCTAGTTTTTATACGTTTGATATTTTTTAAAAGTTTTCTCTACTTTCTCCTATTTTTCTTTTTGCTATTAAAGGTTTATAAGTTTCAATGAATCTTAAAACGCCGGTCATAGTTGATGTCGTGGTTAGAATTTATATTTTAAGATTTAGAGTTAAAATATTAACAATATTGACCACTAAAATAAAGAAGATGAACCTTAAAAGCTTGTGAGTTTTGAACACTAGAAAAAGTTGCGAAAGATTCAGAAACTTATGAAAGTTACCAAAAACTTACTAAATTTTTCGAAATTTGTAGAAACATTTGCTATACTATTTAAAACATGTAACGTTTTCGATCATGCTTGAAAACATGTCTTAAAAGTTAAAACACTATATGTTGTAAGGCAAAAAATTTCAAAGTTTCTAAAAGTTTTTGAGTTTCCAAAAAAGTTGTTAACTTTTACAAGTTTTCACAAGTTGTTACTAATTTATTTACATTTGCACCCAAGATAAAAGTGTATAACAATTTCAACAAGCTTTTTATTTGCATTACTATGAATTCGTAATGAATAGTGTCCACAAACAACACACGTAACTAGTACATATATGTAAAGTTATAAAACAAAATAGTACATTTATGTCAAATCAAAGATATTTTTGTCCAAAAAAAGAAAACTTAAAAGATTCTGTGAGAATGTGACTTATTAAATTACCCTTAAGTAACGCTATAAAATTTTGTTGTCCGAGAACGTAGCTTTCCGCAATTAAATGTTTTATTTTTGCCTGATAAGAGACAACACACACAACTGGGTTTTCATTAACAAGAATATAAACTAAACTTGTATTATATCCAAGGTTTCTGTGAACATAAAAACTTGTTTTTTAAGCTTTGTCGTGGGCATTTCTTGCTCTCAATATACACCACAAGGACATAAAGACTGGACATACATTAATATCTCCCAATAAAAATTTAAAACAAACCAACCAAAAACACATGTCTTACGTATCTTTTTTTTTTTTTTTTTTTACGGCAAAATTTTATGTCTTACGTTATCAATGACATTTTTTCCAGATAATTCCTGGATTTGTTTTCTTCCATTTACGGATTGTGTGTATACATTTTGTTTCCAGTTACTCTCTTTCTATATAAAAAAAAAAATACACTTTTTAGGGTATAAATTTTCAAAACACACATTTAATATGGTAATTTTCAAAAATATATTTTTTTATAATTTTAATATATAAGTTTGGTTCACTAATTTTGATTTTTTCCAACTTTTTTTTTCAGTTCACTAATTTTTAACTAGGGTTTAGATTTTACGGGTTATGGTTTAGATTTAAAAGTTCAATGTTAAATTTTATAGTTTAGGATTTGTATTTTAGGGTTTAGAATTCTTTTATTCAATGAAAAAAATGTAGTTTTTAAAGTGGACACCTTCTCCAATAAAATATGTACTAAAATCCTCCTTAATTCACAAATACTGGACTTTTGCTACTAGAAAGAATCGGAGGAAAATTTTTGATAACACGAATTCCTATTTCTCAATTGTATCCCACGATCAAGACGATTGGCTGCTTGACGTCATTCTCACCCTCCTCCGACTTATCACCACAGGTTCCAAACTCAACGGTGGCAATTTAACACGAAAGTTGCGCTCGTTCCAATAAAATATGTGTATCACTTTGACCCATGGATAAGTTACAAATATAAAGAAATTAGTCAGCATCTCTTTTAAAAGAAAAAGAAACATAAATTTCAATTTAGGATCAAGGGAGATCCTGAAATATCTGAAAACAAATGGTCGGGACCAGAAAAAGAAATAAAGAAGAAAACAATTTATCAAAACTCACAAAAATAAATTCTTTAGCTTTAGCTTTAGTTAAATTGACGTCTGTCAATACATTTCGTCAATCAAATTTTATTTTAATTAGAAGCACAAATGGCTTCATCCCACCCATTATATCATGAAGGCAAGCCCGGCCCATTTAGGATACAGAAAACACAGGAATAATAGAGCAGGCAGGAACCATTAACAAAACAAGAAATTTAGCAGACTGATCTCAAGGTTTATCACGAAAGTGTCATCTTAAAGTTTCCATAAAATGAAACAGCTCAATACAAGAAGACAGTGCCCACAGTTTACCAGGGTTTTCATATCATGCACAGTTTTGAAACTGGGGACTTATTAAGTTCATGGAATCACCACCATTGTTACCGGATGCGAACCCGAAGTGTTCATTGCCACTATATAGTTTTGATTGTTGTGTATACCATATGCAATGAATTTAAAGCTTCGAGGAAGTTTGATACAAGTAACAACTGGAAACGTAAGTTTAATTTCACACCGACATACATAACTCTTTTCTCTTCTTCACTAATTACGGGCTTACAATACAATTGGTTAATTAAGTAGAAAATAAAGAGTGACCATAACATAAAAAAAAAAAAAGAGGTTTAGGGTGGCCTAAAGATTCCAGCACACCTCTGAAAGGAGATAGAGAGAGAGAGAGAGTAACTAAATAAGATCATCATCCTCATCGCCAAGAAGAATGAGTCGAGAAGTAACCGAGAAGCCCAACGAGTGGTGCGTTGATGTAAGTCGTGGGCTCCGACTGGGTGAAGTAAGGTCTCGAGTCAGGAAAAGCATCAGTGACATTAGGTCCACCAACTACAGCACCAACAAGGAGGTTTGGGTTTGGATTTGGGCTGAGGAAATAGCGAGAGCCTTCTTTGCATCCAATACGGGCTGGATGGGCCGAGACAGAAGGAACAGAGCTGCCACGGTGGTGAATCCTACGTGGAAACTTTTGACCGTACCCAACCATGTAAGACATTCCCAACGGGTTGTCTCCCAAAATGTAATCCACCTAAAAATCAAAACAGATTTTCCATAAAACGGCTATGTCTAAAGATTTGGTCCAAAAACACCGTTTTGTTTTTTTTTTGGTCCAAAATGTGAGAAAAAAATTTGGGACCATTTTTTTTTTTTACCTGACGTTTGGCGATTTGGCGGAGGAGAGATGGGGAGGCAGTTAATTCGCCACAAGGCACAACCTTTTTGGCATGGCTCAGATAATTAGAGTAAGCCAATAGGAGGAAAGATAGTGATGTTACATGTTGCATGTTACTCCCTCCAGTTTTCACAAGTAGCCCTCCTGCGTATGTATGTAAGACAAAAAAAAGAGATTACTACTTCTGATTAACATACATTATTGAAAAAAATATATACTTTTAGAGGAAAAGACAAAAGTAGATCACGTGAAGTTGGAAAACAAAAAAAAAAGCAGGGTCATGCTTTGATATTGGGGGTAAAATGAAAATATAAAAATGATGGGTTATTATTATATTTACCTCGAGAGTATTGGACTTGCGGGTGAGAAATTCCAGGCAATATAGAACAGATGAACCCATCTGCGTTTTGCTTGAAAGACTCAAAATACTCTGCTTTTCCCATTAGCACTTCCTGTTATGAAAACAAAAGACAAAAACATCTTTATTTAAACCAATGCATACATATACAAATCACGGTTTCAGGACATGGATAACATGGAATGGGCAGTGAATGATGAATTAAAAAAAAAAAAAAAAAAACAAGAAACAAAAAAACAGAGAGCGCCATGTGAAAACTGAGATGGTGAAAGGGGTCCTTGACAAATGACATATCCTTTTCCTAAGCAAAAACAGACCGTTGAGAAATGACAAAACGAAAAACCCACTGAGGCTTTTGCAGCAGAATGGGAACTGGTAAAGGATATGACACTTTAGTTTTTATTTTTCTTTCCTCAGCCTTTGTGCCACATGCTTTGCAGCAGTAAACAAAGACTTCTTTACCCTTTCCTCTTTTATTGTCACCCAATAGGCCCTGATAGCCCTGATAGCCCTGATAATAATGTTGGTATAACTCTATGCATATATTAAGAGGGAGGAGACCTTAAGTTTTATAGTATACTTTATCCAAAACCACAAAATAGGAAGTTGATCATGTGATACACCACATGCAAACTCCCTTCCAACAAAGTCATATACTGTATACATTTCACCTACCTACAATGGATTATTAGGTGTCTAATATTTTATATAAAATGCACACTTTTTATCCATTCGCTATAGTCATGGCTCATGGGGCCATGTGAGCCTCTGGCTTCCATTTCGTAACGTTATAATATTAAAAACTATATGATGCCAAATCTAGGAGCATATTGAACACACACACAGTGGACAAAAAAAAAAATAAGGGGAATGTCCATTGTCCAGTGAGGTTATGTGTCTCTTAGCTTAAGATTTATCGCATGACCATTTCTAATTTGTTAAGTCACATTTTTCATCATGTGCAAGGTCCAATCATCCATCCCATATTAAATCTTCTATAGTTTAATAATATCATCACCTTTTCTATATAAGCACGGCCCTAGCATGCCTTTTATCTACCTAAACAAAAGACTCAAATATTTGTTCACACACCCTATAATAAGCCGGGTTTGTTCAACATCAAGAGCTTTTAATGGAATTAACAAAATAACTAGATACTATAGGACCCATAACTGTAATGTGAACCCCACTTCCAATTATATGATCAAAAGTCGTGCCACAAAACACGTGATCACCAGACACACTCCATCTCTCTACCTATGTTAATTCAATTCCTATACATTAGTAGTCCCCNCCCCTTCAAAAAAAAAAAAAAAAAAAAAAAAAAAAAAAAAAAAAAAAAAACACACACACCACTCTTTCCCTAAAACGTCTCTAATATAAACCAAATCTTGGTTTCTTGATCGACGATTACGGTCTAAAATCTACAATAAATGCACACCAAAAACAATGCAATATTGACAAGAACAAGATAATACTAATTGAGTAAGTCGGTAATTAAAGTGTTACCTTGGAGATTAAGACATTGATCCCAGCGTGCTTGTTATCCCAACCAAACTCATTGATTGTATCTCCAGCCCTGAGAACAACCTCGTTCTTCACAATGAATTCTCTGTACGCTCGTTTCCTCGAGGCTTTGTGCAGCCACGCCGCACCCCACAGTAACTCATCCTGCACCACACCATTAATCATCCAACGGCTGATAACAAAAANACGGCTGAAAAAAAAAAAAAAAAAAAAAAAAAAAAAAAAAAAAAAACACAAGTTGAGTGGAGGTAACTATTGTTTTACCTGGTAACCGTTGAAATCACAGTAAAAAGGACACACCGCATGGTAAAGACTGTTACTGTACGCGCCGCGATATCTGTTTGCAAACGCGAATACCTGCGCCCACGTTAACGTGTATTCGTCAGATTTCAAAATCCATAACAAGTTTTTCAGATCCGTGAATGCAATATATATACCTTCTCTAACGTCAGGAATTATTCATTCAAACGTACATATACGTAAGAAAAAAAAATACTAAAAAAAAAAAAGTCAAAATCATTACGTTTGGTGAATAATTTTTTACTTTGAAAAACGAATCATAGAAATGGGCCAACTATCAACGAATAAAAAGTACTAAAAAAAAAAAAAAAAAACATTATTAGGAATGCATATGGGAGAGAGAATCTCTTATCTCACAAGCAAGGAATAATCAATTAATTGAACTTTTGACTATATAACCATTTATTATTATCTATCTAGAAAAAGACAAACAGTAAATATATATAAATGATAAATGCGGAAAACTGAAAAAAAATTGCTTTAACGGCCTATATACGCGTTTTATAAGACAAAGTTCTTTAGAAAATGAGAATATTAAAAAATTAATTAAACATAATCAATGAAAAACCATGAACACACACAGAGAGTAAATGCTATGAACAGAGGAATGTTCACACGCGTAAACGTACCCTTGTGGCACGGTCAAGCAGCAGTCGGGAGTAAGCAGGATCGCGTTTCCTGAAAACGATAGAAGCTGCGGCCAATGCGGCGGCGATTTCGCCGGCGACGTCGGATCCGGGATGAGCTCTGTCGATTTTGTAGACTGTGCGGAGAGTGTCCATGTCTTCGGGACGTTCCCAGCAGTTGTGGTCGGAGTAAGCGTCTCCGACCTGGACGAACACGACTCCGGGAATCGCCGTCGCTTTTAGGAAGTAATCGGTTCCCCATCTCACGGCTTTCACGGCGTTTTTCAGCTCCGGCCCCATTGTTTTCCCGAAATCGATTATGCTCCATGACAGCATTGTCGTCGTGAACGCCATCGGAAACCCGAACTTGATGTTGTCTCCGGCGTCGTAGTATCCTCCCGATAAATCCACCTGAAATCAGTAACNCCGAAAAAAAAAAAAAAAAAAAAAAAAAAAAAAACAGAGAAACGCGAAAATCAGGGGAAAATGTCGCCGGTGAACAGAAATTGAAAGAGAGGAGTCGAAATGTGGACTCACGCCGGCGGAGGAACCGTCGCGCAATGCGGAGTCGCGGCGCCATCTGAGACGCTGATCGGGAGGAAGCTTGCCGGAACGCTGACCTTCGAAGAACATGATGCTTTTGCGGAGTGCGTCGCGGTAATCGTGCCCGGCGTAGATCGACGGTGTGAGCAGTAGTAGCACGAGGAGGAAAATCAGGGAGAGAATCGCCGGAGTGATTTCCGGGGAAATTAGGGATTTTCGCGCCATTTTCTCTCTCTCTCTTTTGCTGTTTGTTTCTGTTAGGAGAGAGAGAAAGTGAGACTGTGAAGAGTGGAAGTTGATAGGACCAACGAAGGGCTCTTTATACTAAAAAGGTCCTCTTGGATTCCAGACAAAGAGCCAGTGAATTGTCTCCACGTGGAAACTTTGGATTGGACGCTGCTCCATGTTAGAGATTGGTTATGGGGTTTGGATTCCGAGGCAACATTTCGCTTGACCGGGTAAGAACCGAATTTAACGAGTCGGGTTTCAAACCGGATATAACGGGTCGGGTTCGGGTTAAGGGCTTGAGCGTTAATGCGGACGGTGCGAGAATCCAAAAGAGTGGAAATCTGTGAAACGAAATAATGAAGGAAGACAAAAAAGCTTTACTTTTTTTTTTTTGCGATTTTTTTTACCATGTGACCCACCGCCGTATTGGCATGCGACACGTGTTGGATCTCAATTAGGTGATTTTGGAGTTTTGTGATTAGTTTTGTTTTTGTTGTTGCCTTTACTCTTTTTCACCAAGGCATAATCAGTAATTTCACTGTTAAAAAAATTTCATATAGTTTCCCATTAATTCAGGCTTTTTTGGACCTACAATTAGAAAGAGATTCCTCCATCCATGAACTTCTTAAAAACATTTTGTTTTATTACTCGACTTTAATAGCAATTCTTTGTAAAGCAACTTGTGGTTGTGATTATGAGGGTCATAAAACTCGATCTATATAGTAACGTAATAAATTTTAGGAGCGAACAACAAATTCTCGTCGATTTGCAATCTGTAATCCACTTTAGTCATGTGATGTGTATTTGGACAAGACATCGCATTTAGTTGATTCTGGAATGAACTTATAGTAGTTTTTATAAAAGATTATGATACTCTTTTTTTTTTTTTTTTAATGTTAATTAAGTTGATCATGATATTCTTCTTAACGTTATTCGACAATGCCATTGAAATTGAAATATTTCCTGATTTTTTCTCTACGCTTATATTACAACTCCTTTGAGAAATCCTTGTTGTTGAGTTTGTTAACAACATAATGGATCATTTGTTTCCAACGAGGCACAGGACAATACAATCAAGACCTCACCCATTGTTTTCTATGAACGTAAATAATTTTAAGAACGTTATCAGTCATATAAGCACATTATAGTTGACAGTAAAAGCTATTGACATTTATATGCGTTTTGGACCTTTCGGTTCAGGATATGATGTTCCTAACATTCATTTTGACAAATTGATATGTTGCTAACATGATTAATTTATCGCATTAGATGTTACAGGATTATGAGATGAATTAACTGTGCCTTTGGTGTTACATTCTTTAACCGAAGAGAGAATTACCTAAAAACCTCCAATTAAATCAGAAAATATAATTTTTTTTTTTTAAATAGCCTCGTGCATGGCACATGAAACTTCTAATCATTATTAATAACTACTTTAAAATTAATTGTTGTGATAATTAATGAGATAGCTGGACATTTAGAATCATCAATAGGACATGAATTAATTATCAATGAATGAAACAAGAAAAACATATAAGTAGAGATTAAAAGAAATGCGACATATGTCCGCACATATTAATGAATGAATCATATTTATCCAATTTAAATGTCCGGATCGTACGCTTAATCACGCGAGGGCTGTTTCAATGAAATTCTGTTTGCTTTATCCGACGCCGTTTCTAAGGAAAAAAAACAATAAGAAAACGATCTCTATAAAATATGTGGGGTGGAAGCAGAACTTTGTAAAATTGAAGTGATTTCAAATTTTTGTAGGTGTGTTTATAAGTTACTGCAAGGGATTTTTTATTTTTAAATAGTGAAAAAAATTATATATTTATATTGAAAACGGATAAAATGTATATTAATTAAGTTATTAACACGATACCCTAAAAAAGCTTATGTTTTCATAAAATTCTAAATGATTAATGGGGTACGAACAATTACGACTTACGAGGGTTGACTAATATACAAACCCAAAACGATTGTTGTATAGAGCTGATGCATGTGATCCTCCTCGCTGTATTTCCCACGTAATTTTTGAAGTCTTCTTTTTCTTTATTGTTCTCACCTAAATTATTTTCTTTTCTCATAACCAAATAAAAAATCATAGAAAAAATGGACGACCAAGAAAAAGAGTGAGCGGAAAAAGTAACAAGGATATCATGATACGGTGATGTCTTTAAATCCGCCACGAATTTAGGCCGAATGGCCGATTGATTAGCATCATCGAGGGCATATTATCGTAGACAATCAATGTGATCTATGTGGCAGCGTATTTGTGGATAACGTAACATTTGGGTTAATTATACAAAAGTTATCTAAAATGATATTATTGTACTGTACAACAATGTTCCTAAAGTTATCTAAAATGATATTATTGTACTGTACAACAATGTCCCCAAATTTATCTAAAATGATATGTGAACAATTGATTAAACAAGTTTATTGGATATATTAGGAACATTGTTGTTTTACACCCTAAAGTAAATAGTCACCGAGAAGTTTTTGAGAACGTAATTTTTTTTTTATAGTGTATGGATAGATCATTGCGTAAATATAGCTGATCATGCCAAAATCAAAGGATTAAAAATTGTTGATATATAATAGGTTGAAGATCACAGGATTGGGATTAAACAACATCAAGACAGAATGTGACTTAAAGCGCACAGTATTGAATTTAAATATTGACGATATAAAATCAAAAGCCAATAGTTAGAAAAAATCATGACAGTGATTGTAATAGTGTGATTCAAAAAAAAAATAAAGATTTACAAAGATCAGACACTAAATTTCGTCCTAATTATTTTTGGATGTCTAGAAACACTTGGCAAGAATGAAAGACTCGTTCATCAGAAAGCATTTCATCGAAGTTACGTTTCGTGGATCGGTCAAAACAAGCATTGGGGTTGGAGGGAGAAAGAAAATACCTTCTTACGATATGGATATTGTGCCTAGCCTTTCCATAGGTAAACCGTAAACCCGGTTTCTTTGTGTATGTTTTCTACGGGTTGATTCTTTTGAGTGGAGCGTCTCTTTACTTTAACCTTTATCGTCTAATGTCAGCTAAAGATAGTGCTAGTCTCTCGTTGACTAAGTAGAATGGTAAGCTGTACAGTTAATAATGTAGCGAGTGGCGTAACAGATTGTTACGTATCATAGTCCTTTTTTTCTAATAAAAATTACGTTGTTAGTAGATTTGATGTGTGGTTAACATATTTAAAATACGTTATCAGAATAAACATGCATAACAGATCGAGATTTTGATTCTTTCTGTCCCATTTTGGGAAGGACGTATGACGCATATTCCACTTGATCCGCTTATTCAACAACCACATGTTCCTTACTACCATCCAAATTATTCATGGGTTACCCACTTACCAAGCTGCCCCAACATTGCAAAGCCTACATTCATTTATAAGCTTATATTAAAAGAAGGCCCATATAAATATGTGTGCATGAGCTAATTGAATCAAATCAGTTTCAAATAATAAAACTTCTAAAACTCCAACTAACTATGTAAGTGCACAGTTTTGCTAGAGTCAAAGGAACTGACTTCCTATTCATTATATAAAGAGAACTCCTCACAACCAAAAGATAATCCAAGAATTCCCGGAGAGATCTAGAGAGCAATTTGCACCTTCAATACTTTTTAGCTTTTTGTGATACATCGATCCGATCATACACACAGTTTCACAGTTTTTCTTATATAATACTAAGAAAATATATCCCACGAGAAAGAATTCATAGAATAAAGAAACGAGAATATGTCAAAGATCAAACAGATGATTAAAGTTAACGGTGGAGCAATCTTAGAGAAAAAATACATGCAAATTAATAACCTGTTCGTCGTCTTCTTCGTCTACTTGACCTGCGTTTTGAACAATCTGATACCGGAGCAAATATCATCTATTCATCTGTTATGACTAGTTTCTGAACCAAAACGTGCACAGGAACCTTCTCGTCTTTGACTACTTGAGCTGCGTTTTGAAGATCCTGATAAGAAGCAAATCTCATAAGTTAAAATCTAAGGAGATATATCTATATATACATCGCTTATAAACATGCTACAAATTTGCTCAAAAATAAAATAAAATAAACATGCAACAATATCAAAAACATGATTTAAAAACCACTTACATCAGAAATCTGTAGCTTTGCCTTGTTTTCTTTAGCTTGTGCTTCATCCACAAGTGCCTAATAAGGAGCAAAATAGCATATAGTAGTATACATTAATGACAAGAGATACATCTTTTATACACACAGAGTAGTTATCTCAAGAAACTTGTACAATAATAATATAGCGAACAAACTGAAAATATAAAATCTCTGTATAAGTACTCGAAACTATCTTCACAGCACTTGAAACTTGACCTACACATCTCGTAAATTTCGAAACCCACAGCGACATGTCAACAATCGATTTCCTCAAATTACTTCCACAAAAACATAAACCCTAAGTGAAAAACCGGATCAAAATTAGGGTTCAAAGAAAGATACTTTAATCTGAGACGTCAGTTCAATACATGTATTGTAATCCTTCATCAAATACGCCTCCTTCATTTTATCTATAAAACAATCCATGGTTTGCTTTGGATCCATCACTCTCTGGAACTTTCTTTTCCCTCTTCGTCGTCGGGGTCTAAAAAGTTTCCCTAATTTGTGATGAACTAAAAATTATTAAAAACTCAGCCTTGAAAGGGCCAAATCAAATCTAAAGCCATATGTTTGATATAAAATGGGGCACATAAAGCCCATGCTGCATGTTAGACTAGAGTAGACTACAATGTTATACAAATGGGCTAATCATATTTTAAAAGCACCTCATAATTTAAAGTAATTATTGTTTTACCAGTCAAACAAAAATCTAAGGTGTGTAACTTTGTTACTTTGTTTGTTATAATAATTTTTCTGTTTATTTAAAATAACTTACCGGATGTTGTACTAATGTTGCTTCGCAGTTTGATTCCATTAGTATCATGTAATAACAGTATAAGGTAAAGTTATAAAGAAAAGAAAAAAACATTTTAGAAAACCCTATAAAATATAAATTATCTTAGGAAGAGTCATCAATCCAATTCCAAACACACACACACAAATCAAATCTAAAGCCATATGTTTAATATAAAATGGGGCACATAAAGTCCATATATAGTGCATAACTGCATGTTAGTAGACTACAATGTATTTTTTTTTTTTTTTGGTCAACGACTACAATGTTTTACAAATGGGCTAATCATGTTTTAAAAGCACCTCATAATTTATGATTGTCGGTAAAGTAATTATTGTTTACCATTCCAACAAATTCTAAGGTTAACTTTGTTATTTTGTTTGTTATAATACCTTACCGGATGTTGTACTAATGCTGCCTCGCAGTTTAATTCCGTTAGTATCATGTATAACAGTATAATGTAAAGTTAAAAAGAAAAAGGAAAAAACCATTTTAGAAAACCCTATAAATTATCTTAGGAAGAGTCATCAATCCAATTCCAAAGACACATACACAAATATAACAATGATGAGACATTTTCTTCTTCTTCTTCTTCTCTTCTCTTCCCTTCTCCCATCAATCCTCACCGTTGATTCCCCACTCCCAGCACCCGACTCCGACGGCTCTGATTTCATCCGCACGAGCTGCAACGCCACACTTTACCCCGAACTCTGCTTCTCCACTCTATCTTTTTTTGCCAACTCCATCCACAATGACTCCAACCGCCTCGCACGGTTAGCTATCTCCTTCACTCTCTCCAACACTCACCACCTTGTCTCCTACCTCCAAAACGCTTACGGCGACTACGTTGACCACGGTAGTGGTAGTGGACCCCACCACACAACCGCCGCAGTCCTCAAGGACTGTTTCGAGAATCTTAAGGATGCAGTCGACGAGATGAGAGGTTCAATGAAACAGATGAAGGATGTCGTCTCCACGGGCTCGGTCCAGTCGTTTAGGTTCCAAATGAGTAATGTCAAGACTTGGCTCAGCGCAGCTCTCACTTACGAGTATACTTGTACGGACGGGTTCGACGACTTCCACGAAGATAACTCCATCAAAGATGACGTATGCTCACGAGTCGATGACGTTAAGAAGCTGACCAGCAATGCGCTTGCTTTAGTTAACCGCTACGCCGACAAGGCAATGCCTTGATCAAATATCATTCATCAATATCAAGTCTTTCTTTTTCTTGAAAAAAAAAAATGAATTCGTATATACATAAATATGTATTAATAAATAAACTGTATCTTTCGTTGCTGGCTGTAATACTAATATACTACATATGTGTGTTTTCCTCAGTTGTTAATATATTGTTTACTTAAGTTGTTTAGTATGAGAACGTTAAGAGAACGTGATAAATAATTAATTAAACGATAAGTTTCGCGTCTATAAGTAGGATTCTTGATTTAATTAGTGATGAAGAAGCCGCTCGATGCATAATTGACATTGCATGCATGCGCTGTAACTCTCAATACCACTTGGGACTTTGTAGTTTATATGATAACAAATACTCGGTTTCAAACATATATTAGTAAGAAATGATCCAAATGTAGAATTTTCTTTAGAAACTACTAGAACTAGAAGTTTAGATAATTCTATGATGAATGGTAAAAAGCATATTCAATCACGAGCCCAAATGAATCGTCATACATATATAATACATCAAGATATATATTTCGGTTGACGCGCTATCACTATCAAAAATAATTTGAAGATGGGATAAACGAGAGAGGTACAACCAATCATACACTATATTTATATGTGGTATTGTCTATTGTGATCATATGCTTTGTACAAGTATTAACTAATACGGACAAAAAGAGCCAACTCCAATAGAGTTTCTCACATGTTACAACTTATCACATTTGACTATTTACATTACTATGATATGCAATTTACAATAGTCGTATATCCCAACAAGTGTTAAGTTTGCTTAATCTGAGTTTTGCATATATAGATCAGCCCAATAAAAAGTTGGGAATTTCAGTTAGGACATGGTTTTTCATATGACCCCTTACTTTGTAATTCTGAATTATTCGTCTTATACTCTACACTCAATTTATGATCTACCTTTTTTATTTTCTGAAATCTGTTATATAATTCTAAGGCTAATATAATATGTTGTTTAAAATCGAACAATTTTGGGACGCGAAAGTCAACTCCATTCAACGCATGCAACAACTACAAGTTGGCGTCTAAGAGTATGAGTCAACTCCATAAAACGAATATACTGCCAACACTACAAATTATAAGTTTTTTTTATACAACAAAATGTTATACCTGTATATATATTTCCTAACATTTTTTTTCTTTTGAGGACTCTCCTTACGTATAGTTGTAATTTCACCGAAAGTTACACTAAAGTCATTCTAAATTTGCGTGTTATCAAATGCAGATTTTCCACTAGTTAACCTATATATACTTTGAATATTGAAGCAAGAGAAGTACCCAAATGTATATAAAATAGCTAACCATCAATTTTATGTATATACAGAAATTGATAGTTAGCTAAATCATTAGTCTCTGTTGAGACAAAAAGCTAGTAAAAGACAAAAGATGTGTATAAAGGACAAAGGAAGAATGCCTAAACTGGGAGGAGTGTCTGGATGGTAATGAAAACCAAATAAGGTAGAACCCGTGAACCATCTTTTTCGTCTAAACTATATACAAACTAACACATGCCTCGGGCGCTACCACTCTTGTTCTATTGATTAATCTCGTTCGTTTATCTTACTTATAAAACAAACCACACTACCAGATAGTTTTGTAATTATAAAATGAAAAAGCAAAATATATTGTTTCGCTAGAGCAACATAATGTAGCGTCTAAAATTAAGAACATGTTACGACGGTGATCATGTGTTTGTTGTAATTATGAAACACGTGTAGTAATTATAGTGGGTATGAAATGATATACTTATATATTTTTTGTCTTTAAATTAAAGAAAAAAAAAATTGGAGTGTCTTTAAATGTAATGGAGTGTCAGATACTTTCGACCCCTAAAAATGAGAGTGTCTTTAAATTTAATATTAAGACACTCACAGTCATAGGGGTTTAACAATACTACAAAAAATCTATCTATATGTGTATGAGTGTATCCACCATAAATAGTTATTCGTATATTGTTCTGAAAGTTTTCTTTAAAATTTGCATATTATAGAGATCAAAACTCTTGACCACCGGTGTAGATTAATGGACATGTAATCAACCACTAGATTAAGAAGGCTTCCACATTTTATAATTAGGGTATCCACATCAATTCACAAGATATAAAATCAATAGTTTTTATATAATTTAGCTAAATGATTTAACTTTGAAATCATAAAATAAGGCTATACCACTTATAACATGCCACATGTTATAAGAGTATCTCATCTTTTATTTTTGGGGTTTTCAAACTAGAATATGTGACTAGTTTTTTCCTCTTTTTTTAATTTATTTTGCTAATTTAAAAATATTGAGATATCTTCTCAGAACAGACCGATCATGTAAAATATAAAGATATAATAATTAAAGTTAGGAACAATTTAGATTTATATCTGATAAGAGATATAAAGTTTCAAGGTATAATTTCAGAGTTCGTTTCATAGGCTCTATTAAAAATGTCAAAAGTTCACGAGACATTTAGAATTATGTCTTCTCGCTTGCCATCACAACAATCTCTTGGATCCAGGTATCATAGGTACCAGACTACCAGTTATTGTTGGATCGTTTTAGCTCATGCCAAGTGTCCATCTGCTACACATGCTCTGATATTCGCTCTGTTTTTTTTATTCTTCTTCAGAACTCGTACAAAACTAAAAAAATCAATTGCCAGCAGTATATATTTTCCATTATTATAGATGTGTAGAAGTGTTAAATGAGCAAGATAACAGATCATTCGAGTGATTAACAACAAAATAGAAAGAAAAAAAAACCAAATTCATAAGAACTGAATTTGGAACAAGAGTAGTATAGGAGACGGTATCATCGGCAAGCAGTCTTATGTGATGACGGTTGGAGCTGATCGACCAGTGAACTCTTGCATCTTCGACAGCTTTAATGCAACATCGACCTGTAAAAACCAAGACATCAAACAACTGGTGTTAATAAACATGACAAAGATCAAATGAATAACTATTAATATAATTAAGATATCTGAAAACTGACCAGAGGAGCGAGAGCATCCTGAGAATCACGCCCGGTCTTTGCAGCGTCCTTCTCGTACTGTTCAATGTAAAGCCTGATCGTTGCTCCTTCTGAGCCAGTTCCCGACAGACGGAACACCTTCGGACAAGAGAAACAAAACAACCCCTGATTAGTTTTTTTCTTTAACTAATTCACGACCTCTCAACATTTACAAAAAAGTTTCAGATAGAGATCAAACTTACAAGCCGTGATCCATCCTCGAACAAGTATCGGATCCCTTGGTGCTTCGAAACAGAGCCATCTACTGGATCTTTGTATTCGAACTCATCCGCGCTCGCAACATTCGCCACTTCCGGATGCATTCCTTTCACCATCCTGAAACAATTTTAGCCAACAACTCTTGTTGAGTGAGTATGAAAGTCATTCATTTCAAAACAAGTGAAGAAAAGACGTACTTGTTGACTTCGGGAAGTGAAGATTGCAACTTAACCAAGAGCCCCATGAGTTCTTTAGCTGCAGCTGCGTCTACGTTCTTTAGGAGGAAATCTTTAGAAATTAGTAAGCCGTATTGTCTAAATGCTTAACCGAGTGACTAAAACTTTAATATCCACCTCATAGTCGTATCGAGTGTAATAGTGACGGCCATAAGTAGCCCAGTGCTGGCGAACAATATCTTCAACGGTCACCAACTTCGCATTCCCGCCAAGAGTTTCCTTGTTCTTGTGAGCAAGTATTGATAACCAAGCAAGAACTGCCCAGATTCCGTCTTTCTCACGGATATGATCCGAACCTGTGGAATAGCTTCTTTGTGAGATTTGTTAAGGTTTTTAACATATTGTGAGGATCTAGCAACAGAAGCTAACCGGTTCCAAAACTTTCTTCTCCGCATACAGAGCACATCCCAGCATCCATAAGATTGCCAAAAAATTTCCAGCCTGTTGGAACCTGGAATGTACTTATGTTAGACAAATAAAGAAGCTAGAGAGAAGCTGCAGCAGTAACATGTACCTCAAAGAACTTCAAATTCAAGTTTTTGGCAACGACATCAAGCGCAGCAGAGGTCGGCATGCTCCTACAATAACATAAATGTCAACTTTATGAAACCAGAGAGTGCAAGCTTTTTCAATTAATGAAAGAGTTAGGGATGCATACCTTGCAACACCTTTCAAACCAGAGCTGAAGTATGGTATGGCCGCAACAGCATTTGCAGCAATTATAGCAACCGAATCCGAAGGAGTTACGAAAAACCTAAGAACAAGAGATGTTTTTGGTTATAGGTGATCTCTGTGCTTACTTTGAAGTGCATTAGAGTAGGCTACCTTTTACCAAGGATCATGTTACGGTCTGCATCACCATCAGCAGCGGCACCAAACTCTGGAGGCTCAACTGCAGCATCAGTTTTACTCAATCCCATGCGTGCCACGAGCTCCTTAGCGTAGGTAAGATTGGGGTCTGGATGACCTCCTCCAAAGTCTTTCTGTACATTGTTGTGTTGTGATTAAAGACCATGTTTCAAGGTGTATTTTATAATCATATTAGGGGATAATATGTCCTGATAAAACAGAAAATGATACCTTGGGTACGCAGTTCAACAAGGAGCTTTCTTGTGCGCCGAGTTCTTCGACAAAGATACGGTGTGCATAGGCTCCAGCAACTCCATGCAATGCATCATAGCTTCATTAAGCAGTTGGAAATATAAAAAACATCCGAGAAATGAGCATATACAGGCAAACCAAAACTCAAAAGGAAAGGTTTAGGGATTGGGAAACTACATTACCAGAATGTAAATTTTGGAGACGAAAGCAGCTTCTTGATGGATTCAAAGTCGAAGATTGTCCTGAAGAGACGAGGAAAATCTTTTAGATCATTGAGAAAGCAAACCATTCTTTCAACTACAAAGATGGAAAATACTTACTTCATTAATTTGACATAGTCGTCAGCAGAATCAAAAACTTCAACGTCAAATTTTCCATCCGGTCCCTCAAAGCTGGTTATACCAATAGCAGAAATATCAACCTGTGGCGTTCAATTATAAAGACCAGAAAAACCATGATTAGTAAATACAAGATCTGAAAAGATGATGAAAAGTAAGAGGTGCATTCAGAAATGTTAAATACTTACACTAGGTAGATCTCCAGCTATCGGGTACTCTTTGATTGTCTTTGTGATCTCGTAAATCTTATCAGTGATTGATTCAGGAGCTGGTCCACCATTTTCCATATTGTACTTAATTCCGAAATCCTGAGATACAACAGCACAGGGTATCGTAAGGTGAACACATATATTTTACGAAACTGGAGCTAAGTGAGGGTATCATCTGAAAATAACATACAAAAAAGAGTTAGAACAAGAACAAGACTGACCTCAGTAGGGCCGCCAGGATTATGACTAGCTGTTAATATAAATGCTCCCGTGGCTTTAGATCCCTGAAATTGGAGACTCAGATTAGTTTTTCATCACGTCATTACATGTTGCGGACATGCATAGCCTTACTCAACAGCCAGAAAGTAAAGCAACTAGCATGAGGCTACAGGAAGATATCTCACATCATTCCCTATTCTTTCACGAATAATGGCTGATACAGCAGGAGTTGATAGCAGACTGTTTTGACCGACCCACACACGTCTAACACCGTTTGCTGCTGCCAACTTAATAATGATCTGTTCAGGTAGGGAAACAAAATTGTATAAACAGCTTGAAATTATGATACAAGTTGTATGGAAGGAACATGGAGTTTTTCATGAGAAAGAAACTAAACAATCCATTACATAATAGCAGCATGTCAATCAATGTTAGCCAGAAGAACTTGCGAGTAGTGAAACAGAACCAACAGTAACAAAATGCAGAGAGCATATTCAAAGACAATGGAACCAAGTTCATAAACTCTAATCCCTCTTCTCATTGTTATGATAGGTTGTAGAGGTAAAAAGAAAAGAGATGGATATGTACGCAATGTACCCTACACACACTTATTAGTGACATATATATTCCGCTTGCTAACAGAATTATACTCTTGTTTCTACGCTAGGAGTTGGACGCAAAACATAGTTCACACTTGACACAGACCTCAGAAGACGCAATGAATGGTAATGCTTTTACCTGAATAGCCTCCTCCGAGTAATAACGACCATCACCAGAGACCACAAGGGTGGCACCTGCACAAGATAACAGATACTCATGCTCTTAGATGGAATTTTCAGTTATCTGCCTAGGCACAGTCATGTAAACAAGCCTCTACCACAATAACAATCAAGAGGGGATAAAGAGAGGATCTTACCTCTGACTTTCTCTGGAGTAAGAGCATTGAACGTTGCCTGGACAAAATTTTCTAAGTAATTGGGTTGCTTGAACACTTTCACCTGCCAAATTAGACCAAAACATAGCATCCATCAGAGAGAGAGAGATAAGAGATATCATTTTTCGACACAATTGATGGGACTTAAATTGCGCAATCGAAAGCTTCGTTAAGAAGAAAAGAGTGTTGGTTTCACATACTTGAAAGCGATCCAACATGCCTAAGCAAGGGAATAAGATTTCAACAACAGTCATCGGAAAACAAACTACGCAATGCCTTCGTTTTCAGGAGAGATTAAAAGAATTAAAACACAAACGCAGCCCAAAGCGTCACAACACCATGTTGCCGCATCGACGCAACATTAGCGGCGAAAATATGATTTCAAAATCTACAACATGCGCGTAATTCAAACCTCATCGGATCCGATCCGATCAGACGGTTAAACCAACGTACAACTACAAATTACTTCAAAATCCATAAGATCTACCAACCTTTCAACATAACAATAACAAAAGGTACAGATTGGAGAAAATCATATTCGTTGCGATCTCGATCAGAAATAATAACAGATGCAAATCCAATTCTGAGAATAAGAAAAACGCAACGATCGATGACAAGAGAGAAGCAAGCCGACGAACCTTCTTACGGAGTCCAGAAGTTCCAGGTTTCTGGCCATCAATAGGCGAGGTAGAGACGACAGAGACCTTGAACGACACCATTTTTTCAATAAAGAGAGAAGAAGAAGAAGAGAATCAAATGAGCAGAGTATAGTGATTAGTGAGAGGCTAAACGAGAAGGTGACGCGTGTGGCTCGTCTCTTTCCGGCTTTTAGTGGACCTCTCTCTAACTTTAGCCTAACCCAAAAGTGAAATAAATTATAACGCTTTTTTACGCGCCATGTAAATAAATAAATTATCTCGTAACTCTAAAAAAGTTGAGTTAAACTTTGCTCCCTCAGTTATTTTTTTAAACAGTTTATAAAGAAAAAACTTGTAAAATGTGTTTATATAACATGACGAATGACTTTTATTTACTTTTATACTAATGTAAACAAATGAATGAAATCATACAACACTAAAAAAACCTATCACTAACCACAGCCAAAAAACAAAAAAACAAAAAAAAATTATGCGGCTCGCTATTTACAGTCACATGATTTATATATACTTTCAATAACTCATAGGTCGTTTCCCGTTAGGGTCTGAGCTAGAGCTCGCACCTGCACCTGCACCTGCACCTGCACTTCTAGTGGCGTGAGCCCGAGTCGGAGTCCTAGAAGACGCTGGAGTAACTCTCCCGGTTCCGGTGTTCGAGTTCAAGTTGGAACCGAAAGAATCTGTACTCGAACCAGTGGTCGAATGCGTCCCAACCGAGGACGTCCCCGAAGGACGATGATGCGTTCTACGACGGTATCTAGACCCCGGGACACCAGGACCCTCCGGTTCTTCTAGATTTCCCGGTTTTCTCGAGAGAAGCAGCGACACTCGTCTCATAGGCGGTCTCTGGTGCGGATCGCCTTGAACACAGAGTAAACCTATCTGAACGCAGAGCTTGACTTGCTCCGGCTCAGCCGATGCTGCTATCTCCGGGTCTAGTATATCCATTGCCCTCCCTTTCTTGTACAACTTATACGCCTAGTGTGTCACACAATCAAGAAACTCTTTTAGCATCGGTTTTAAAACATGAGACTAGAAAGAGTAAGAGACTAGAGAGGCTTATTATTGGCTTTACCCATTCAAGAAGAGTCAGGTCAGGATGTCTCATACTAAAAGTCGAATTCTTCTGGCCGCTGATGATCTCGAGAACCACAACCCCGAAGCTGAACACGTCTGCTTTCACCGATAGAACACCGTGCATTACGTACTCCGGCGCCATGTAACCGCTGCTCATAAGAGTCCAAGAGACGTTTACCACACAAAGAATATGTAAATGGAGCTTTTTTGAAGGGTTTAAAGATAGAGAGAGCATTGTTGTTACTTGGTTCCTGCGACGCGAGTGTTGACGTGAGTTACGTCTTCTTGATAAAGTCTTGCCATCCCAAAATCTGCAATCTTTGGGACCCATTTCTCGTCGAGCAAAATGTTTCCAGCTTTAATGTCTCTGTGGATGATGCAGTTTGGTGCGTCTTCATGGAGGTAGAGCAGCCCTCGAGCAATGCCTGTTATGATCTCAAACCTCTGCTTCCAATCAATCTCCGCTTTTCTGTTGGATTCTGCGTCCAAAACGAAGCAAAACACTCGTTCAAAAAACCAGATTCGAAATCACCGCTAGTAACAATGAGAAGAAGACTTACTGAAGAGGACTTTGTCGAGGCTCTCGTTGGCGACGTACTCATAGACCAAGAGTTTGTCATCTCCGTGTGTGCAATAACCCCAGAGATTAACCACATTCCGATGCTGGACTTTAGCCAACAGCTTGGCCTCGTTTACAAACTCGTTTTTGCCTTGCCTTGAGCCCTGAGCTAGCTTCTTCACCGCTATGTCTCTCCCGTCATGTAACCTTCCCTATTTACACATCCATCAATCTCAAAATCAGCCAAAAACCAACAAAAGCCAAAACGAACACACACACGAAACCTAATCATCTCCAAGTGAAGAAGGAAACTTTGTCGAACTGGGATCGTTACCTTGAAGACGGGACCGAATCCACCTTCGCCGAGTTTGTGGGTCGGGTGGAAATCTTTGGTAGCGGAAACTAAGACTTGAAATGGGAAAACTTTCTGCTCAAGAGCGGCTATTTTCTCGATATCGTCTTCGAGGCCTTTCAAGTCAGCGAAAACCGAAGAAGATGTTGTTGAGTCGATTTGACAAAATTACAAACCCTAAGAATGAGAAACTTGAATCGAATTGGAATTTTACCTCGATTGGGGCTGCGTTTGAAGGGCTTGATGATGTTCTGAAAGAAATTCATGGACTTCGTCATGCCCGGATCGCTCTTTCGATAATTATTAGTGACCATCCCATGGAAAGCAACAGAGAGATCAGAAAATTCGAAGACCCAGAGAGTGAAATCGGATCGAGGAAGCAGATTTTTGAATTCGGCGGCGTTCGAGTGGGTTTGGTTCGGGTGGTAGTCTCAGAGATTTGTGATTTAGGAGTGATTGAGAATCGGCGGCGAAGAAGAAGGTGAAAAAAAAAAAAGGAAGAAGCGTGTTTGCGATTCTCTTTGTAATTAATTTGACGGGAGAGAAGAGGATTATGCGCGGAAGGACCATAGAGACGAAAGTGAAAATGAATTCGTGTTTTTTTATTTAATAATAATTTCAATTCTCACACAAGGATTTAGATAATAAAAGTCAAGTCTTTCATCCACTTTTTTCAACGATCTTTGCATTTAACTTTTACTATTTTGTAGGGTTTAGGTGGATGATGATGTGTCCCAAAAAAAGAAGTGATGGAGTCTTCTGATAGTTCTAGATTTTGTGCTTTATAAATAAAAAAAATACAATTATCGGAAAATAAAGCATGTAGGACATCTTTAAGAATAAAAATCTGAAGGTGTATTGTTCTAATCTAACATTCTCAAATCTGCTTTCTTATTCAAAATTGCATTTATCTTATAATCTGAGTGAAAAGCCTCTGTTTCAATGGCCGGTAAGCATTAGAAAAAAGTGTAAAACAATTATCGAGTTACGAGTTATGATAGTATAAATGAGAAAATGATTTCATAGTTTTTGTATATCCAGTAAGGTTAAGACACGTACCACCTCTGAATTTAATGAAGCCACTTGCCTTAACTAATTAAGCCCTATAAAACAAACTTAAACTTTGCAGCATATTCAATCTGAGAATTTCCATAAAAATAAAAGTGTGAACATTACCTTAATTCTTATGTCAATTCAGATTGGATGCATCATACTCTGATACGGTTTGACTGGGTAACCTTTTAGTTTAATAATTAAAGGATGCCGTTTAAACAATACTACTACTATATATACTCTTTTACAAAACAATAAAAAGCTATAAGTATCAAGAAACGATAGATACTACTATATACTCTTTTACCGCTATTATTTATATTATCACCAATTGGATCGTATAATGTATAATCCTTTGCAGTGAGTAGTGACATGCATTTTTTTAGACCTTCATCCAAGTACAAAATGGTGTAGTGTTTCTAATTCACTTTTTATGGTGACCAAAAGTAAAATTTTAGATGTTATCACTGGAAACCAAAAATATATAGAGAAATGACATCACTGAGGATGACGTTAAAAATTAGGGCAAAAAAAAGGATACCACTTCCACTTGGCATATATTAACATGACCCAAGACGCGTTTCTTTTGACTTTGTTCGTTCGGTCAAGCCTAATCTGTCTCCTTTCTATTTTATTTTGGTTGTTTTTTCTTTTAACTTAACGAGTCATACGACTCTATTTTGGGTAATCAATAAACAAAACCATTCACTCAATCACATTCGCATGCAATATATTCTGAAAAACCTATTATATTGTATGTTTGTCTTTTGGGTCAAAAGCTATTATTGTATCTTTAAATAGATATGTTTTGGGAACAAATGGACAAGTAATATATAGGCTCTATCAAGTAAATGCATGCTCAACTGTCTTGCAATCCTATACTATAAATCTAGGTTCGAAATTGGTGGGCCTCTCTCTCTCTCTGTATAGTAAAAAAAAATTAGATGGTCACTGGGTCAATGGAAATCAAAACAAACTAGTCGTGAAGGTAGTCATTAAGTATCCACCAAAAGAAGTTGCAACAATTGTCAATGAAACCATTAAATATTACTTGCACATTACGTACGTTCTGCATTTATATTAGATGTATGATGTATCTGTCTATATAGTTATATGTCCATCAAAACTTAAGAGCAATCCGAACGTAACCATTACCAATACCTAGATTATACTCAAATGTATCTCACACCAATCTGTTATAAAATATATATTCGTAAGTAGTTACTGATCACAAAATTATATTCGTAATCGTACGTATGCTATTCAACCACGATAAAATTTACAGTTATAGGCTTTTTTTAGCTTTGCTTATATTTTGGCATCACTTAGATATGAATTGATGCTGTTAATTGGATGCGTCTTTACACCAAATTTGACCAAATAATTAATCTTTCTTACCAGTTACCGCTTAGAAGCTTGTTTTCCCTAAACCAAAATAAATAAAGAGTAAATGTATTTGAGTCTTAATTGATAGAAAGAGCAGATAAGAGTCTTAATCATATACAGAGTTATCTAGGAATTTTCCTATATTACTATTTTGAAGTCTAAAATCAATGCATCCCTTCTGGATCCCTCACGGCCGGTCAACGGTAAATCCAAGACAATGAGAGTAACTCTTTTGAAAGCTTAACTTAATTGCCTACATCTATCGTGATAGTTTTAACAAAAGTTTTTGTTTAGCATGTCTAAAGCCTAGAGATCTAAGTGAACAGTAATAGAAATTGCTGGAAAACTCTTACGAATTAGTTTCGATCAGAGGTTATTTTGAACTAATCCTACTGAATAGATAGGAGGAGGTTCGACAACAAATCTTGATTTAGTATATGGGAGAATCATTAAATCACATTAATAATTCGGAAAGGTTCGTATGCATGCATTTTTTGACCAATCACAAATTTATAAAGTGAAATCGCTTGATTTACAGTATTATATATGCTAATCCGTAGAAAAAAATAAAGAAGGCATTCCATTTTTTTACCAATCACAAATGTACCAGTTAAAAGTTAAAACATAGTACGGGTTATATAAGAACTTGTACGGTTGGCTTTGTAAGTGTCGTACGGTACAATAATAACACCAAGTCCATTTGAAAAAAAAAAAGAAAGAAGAAGAAGAAGTCATACACACGTTTCTTTTGTGTGTGTGTGTTTTTCCACGCACACGCTTATTTGTCGAATATAATAATGATAAACTTTGAGTAGCCTTCAAGTTCAAGTAACCTCTGATCGTGTTCTTAATTAATCGTCTTTTCCACGTAATTCATACTAGTGTAAAGAAGGTTCAGTAGTCTTAATTAATCGTGTTTTCCACGTGATACAGCTGGTTTTGAAGGCCGGGCTATGTATCCGCTAAAGCCCATTTATACTACTACACCTGATGGGTCAATTAAATTGATATGTACAAAACTACAAATGAGGGAATCCATGGTGAAACATGGGGGAGCTAATTAGGTTTCATTGATTCTCTTGGTACTTACTTAAGAGTAAAGGTTTTTGAATGTGTTTTCTCTTTCGAATCTGTATAGCACCAAACAAGTTATCGAATGGTTTTCAAGGAAAGGAATCAGAGAAATGGTTTTTAATATACGTCAACTTATCCAGTGTGATTCGTTAAGACTAACTAGTTACTACATTAGCAGATTAGCTATGCAAACAGCATGATCATTAAATCAATGCTCACAACGTAAAAAGAGGGCAATATGTAAATTTATGTTATAGTTAATTTTGATCGAACGCAAGCCGCAAGGTAAGTTTAAGGACACGTTTGTGTTACAAGTTTTAGCAGAGAATAATATTCTTTTATGTTGTCAAAGTAAAGAATTGTATTCTAAAAGTAACTCACACACAATATAACAAATATATTAAAGATTGGTAATTTTGATTTCTCATCAATAATACATCTTAATTTAGTTAGACCTTCTACTTGGTGGATCATTTTATATATACAAAGAACCACACTTTTTCCATCTTTTGAATCACTGTATAGCTCGTTAGTTCATTCATTACAGCATATGCATTTAATCATGTAATAAGATGACCAATAATGTAATAATATGGAACACCATATTATATATGGACACAAAATCGTAGGCATGTACACAGCAGGAGTAGATTTAATAGACAAGCACATAGCAATAGGTTGCTTGCATAATTCAGTGCACATGAGCGTATGAACTTTAAGAGGCTCGATCGCCGAAAGTCACCAATTTCAACTTCGACTATTTTATTAATTAAGTACAACCATACTTTCTTCTTGACACCTACGATAAAGGCTCTCGCTCTACATCATTTTATGAAGTATATAATATGATCAGCAACGGTTGCGAGTCTATATTACCTAAAACTCCAAAAAACAACTAATACAATTAACTTTTTTGGTGACATCAGCTAGCATACGCTTTCGAATCTCTTAACTATATATCGCATGATTTGGGCTAGCTGGCTTACCTACTTAAACATTTTATGCTATATAGTTTGAGAATGTTTAAAATACTGGTCCAATATGAGTTAGTTATATATAAAAAAAATGATATATAGGGCTTGTATATAGTAGATTTCTGCGTGTGTTTGTGTTTAAATTCTTATAAAAATACGTACTTGTACCGCCTTCATCTTATATTTATATATGAAGGTTGTTGATATTCTACCAACCAGTATGAATATATATTGCTTAGAACCGAATCCACTCCAGTCTCAGAATAACTTACATTTTAACCTTTCTCTGAATTCAAATATTTTCCATAAGACACAATCAAAGCAGAAAAATACGAACAAATTGTCAAATTCGAACGTAGAATATTGATACAAAAGAAAACAAAGAACTCGCCTTCGCAAAGCGAGTACATGAGAAAATTGCTGCCAAGTTTACATACAACCCAAAGAAAACATAAAAAATTACAAATGATGAAGAGGTTACTTACCCCACCTAAAACAATAATTCTAAACTCCTCCCGAAAATTCTCAAAATGTTCTAAAAATTCCAAAACATATGTACATTGGAGCTTAAATCATTCCAGCTCTTGCCACAAACATCCAAGAAATTTGACAGCTTGCCTTTGGCCTTTTTTTTTTTTTTTAATAGCAATTATATCTCACTTTACTTCTCACTCTACTCACTACACTACACACACATACACTCATCATTCTACCTTTTTTCCTATTATTACCACTCATAAAGACAAAACACAAGTGAGAATTATGCTGACACAACCCCTCTTTCTACTTTTGTATTAAAAAACAAAGTAATACGGACATTCTCATCTGACACTTTTTCAGAGAATATACTTCATTTATCTGAGATTTTTAAGGCATTTTCTTTTTCATCTATAGACCTTGAAGTTGATTCCTTGCTTCTCAAGCAACACAGTCACTTCCTGACCTTTGTTACAAACAAACAAACAAAAAATCGAATCTTCTTTTAGAATGTTGTCTTACAAGTCTTTAATAGAAAAGAGAAACAGAGACTATATATACATACATACCTGTACGAATTTTTCTGTTCATGCCCCCAGTGAACTCAAACACAAACACAAACTCAAAACTCAAACTCAAACTCAAACTCAAAAAGTCATGTCTTCGTTTTCTCTGACACGAATAAGATCAATATTCTTAAGATCCCGCAGGTGTTGCAGAATCTCATGAAGGAGATGCACACCTTTATCCCCTTTTCTCAACGAACCAACACAATGTCTCAAGAACTCTCTATCTGCCTCTAGAGCTTCAAGTCTCTCGTAAAGCTCATCAACTTCTTCTTCCATAGTTACACTCTCACCTCTCTCCGATCCATCAAACCCGTTTTCTTGATGGTTTCCGTTTTCCATCTCTCCATCCACCGCATCAAACAACGGAAGCAGTCTCTTCGACTTGATGATTACTCTGTGCTTCCCGTTTGTCTCCTTGCCGTGAAAATGCCCGTTTCCATTGACGCTACTACCATTAGCTTCCTCTTCCTCTTCCTCTTCATCATTCAACGCAGTGAGTTTCTCTTCAAGAAACTTCAATCTCCCAAGAATCGAAAGCCTCTCTCCTTCATAATCATCCAAACACTCATCAAGACGAAGCACAACATCAACCGGCGTGTTCGTCTCCGTCTCGCTCTCGCCAAACTTCCAATCCGAAACTCCTCCACCGTTCCGTAACCCCCCGTTGCTCTCACGATCTCCATCGCCGCTATTTCTAAACGAATCAACAGAGGAATCTCTCATCCTCCTCCTCAACATCCCCATCTTCTCTTTAGCTTCATACTCCTCCAACCTCTTCCTATACACCTCTAGCTCCTTCTCAAGCTCGGCGTTCTCCTTCTCTCTATTCACCATAAGCTCATTCAACAGCTGCAACGCTTCTTGATCGAACTCGGACTGCTCCTCCATCATCCTCTGATACTGCAACGCCTCCATCTGCATCGCCGCCTTCTCCTCATGCAACCTGTTGATCATCGCCATTGTTTCGTTCGCCGCAACCGCGGACGCGCTCCTCTCCACCTCCAGCTCTTCGTACAACGCGTTAAGCGCTTTCCGCTCTTCTTCTAGCTCCGATTTCAGCTTGTCCACGGTGAGTAATCCTCCTTCAGAACATTCCATAAGACTGCTGTCTAGAGACTCTGTTCCGGATCCTCTCCGGTCTAAGTGAAACATAGCGTTGTGTAGACGACTGTGAGAGCTTTCGTTCGAGTTTCGAGTTTCTAGAAGCCGCTCTTCGTTGATGTTGAAGAAAGGTCTCTTGGTTTCAAGCGTGTTTGTTTTGAACTCCAACGTATCATCATCGTCGTCCTCTGTGCAAGAAAGTGACGCATATGTTGGAAAATGTTCATTAGCAATCAAGAAACAGAGTAGGAGAAGTAAAAAAAAGCTCAATTTTACTTTGATTCTGTTATAAGCAAAAAAGTTACTGTGGTTAAAGAAAATTACCATGATCTTGGTCATCGTCGTCGTCGTCGTCGCCGCCAGGAATGTGTTCGTGGGGTTGAATATCTCCGATTTGCTCGTGATCAGGAATCTCCGTGCCTATTGAAACTTCTGCGTCTGTTTCTTCTTCTTCGTCGTTCTGCATTTGCAGTGAATCATCCGGTTTGGATTTATCCGGCGAGGAGGCAAACGCGGAGATTTCGTCGGGGAATAATAATAATCCCCCGTCCTCCGCCGCGAAATCAGGCACGGCGCCGCCGAAATCGAGGATAAAATCTCCGTTGATGTCGGAAATCTCTCGAACTTCGTCGCTCGGTTTGTAGAATTCCACCGGAATCAAATGGCAGTCCTCGTCGTCAATGTAGAATTCCAGATTCTTCGGCGGCGGCGGCGGCGCAGATTCCGCCGTTTCCTGAGCAGTTTCGTCGGCCTCCTCCTCCATAGCCAGATCCACTTCCTTTTCGATTGTAACTTCTCTGTTACAGTCGAAACTCGACACATAGCACGAGAATTCCTCATCTATCTCATCACCATCATCAGAATCGCTGCTAACTTCTTCTTCTTCTTCTGATAATTTTCCGATGACCGTGTTCTCTTCTTCTTTCCGGCGATCATTTTCAAGCTTCTCCTCTGTTTCTTCCTCCTGAGAATCGATCAAATGCACGGATCCTACCTTTTCTTCTTCTTCTAAGACGAAGATCGGTCGAGATCGTCCGGTGAAAAACTTACCATTGTGAATTTGAACATCGTCTCCGATCAGATTCACGGTGTCGCTATAACCCACGACCCCGAAATCAGTCTCGATCGGAGGGAAACGCGACGAAGCAGCTCTCTTCTCAAAGCGAGATTCTCCGAAACCTTTAGATTTTTTCAAAGGTTTTATAGAAATCTCGAGGGCGTGATCGTCGCAGAGGAGATCTCCGTGGGAGGGAGATTTACCGGAGGCGTCGAAGAAGCGGTCGAGTCGCGAGCAGAAGAGGCAAGGACGCTTGAGGCCGAAGTAATCGGCGAATCTGAGGATGAAATAAGAGAAGAGAGAGTTGAGGAGAATGAAGAAGATGAGAGACCACTCGAGGAAAGCGTAGACGAGAACGAGGGTGATTCGGTTCGTTCTCCGGTGGATCATGGTCGCGAATCTGTTGGCCGCCATGGACGGGAAGAAGAGTAAATCAGATTGTGCAAATATTTACAGAGAGAATGAATGTGAAAGAGACGAAAGGTGTGGGGAGAGAGGGAAGCAGAGAGAAAGACCTGTCAGCTTAAGTAAGTTGGCCGGAGAGTCGGACCGACCAAAGAGAGAGACTTTTTATTATTTTCTAAGTTGAATTTTNTTTTTTTTTTTAAAAAAAAAAAAAAAAAAAAAAAAAAAGAAGAATGCATATAAATTGGCTCCAAAATGTCTATTTATGAAGATAAAAAAGATAAGAAGAGCCAAGAAACAAAAAAGGTTAGGAAAGGTCAAGGATTGATATTAAGATTCTAAGGATATCAAATTTATTAACGTGACCCAAAAAAAAAAAATATATATAAATTAAAGATTATTTATACATATTTGATAATTGTATATAAATAAACTTTTTTTTTTATGTTTAGTTTTATTGTATACTTAATTACTGATAACAAAAAAAGTTATTTGAGTTATATAGTTGACCAAGACGATACCATTTCCATCATTCTATTATGTATCGATCAAGACATTATGATTTATATTACTCGTCGAATTGATATTCTGTCCTTTCACAAGAATGAATGGTATTGAGATTGAGGATGTTACAAAAATAATATCAAACATATCTAACCTTTTTTTTTTTTTTTTTTTCCGGCTGGATTAGTTTAGCGGAAACATTGCTCGTGACGCAATCATACTGTTGAATTTCATTTTAGTTTTGTTTTATAACATTTTCAGCGAAAGAAATAGGATTAACCAAGTAAAGAAAAACTTAAAAGAAATAAAGAGACCTTGCCACGTGGCATATATGACCCCGCCACTCTGCCTTTAGCTTTGGAGAGTGGACCCATACCTATGACCCACATGCGCGTAAAGGGCCCACACTTTTTATAAATCGGCAAACAGCCGAACTCATTGAAAGAATTAGCAGTCTTATTGGAAACCATTTTCTTTTTATTGGTCTTGTTTATCTCTAATTAATCCCTTTTTTCCTCACATTTTTTCGAGATATAGCGTATGAATGAGGCTTTCTTTTTGTATGTATAACAAAATAGTTCCCGTTAGACATATATAGTTAGTTCATTGTAGAAAAAAATATGATGCATTTGTGAAGAGAAAACATAGAATAATGATATTTGAAACTAGAAAAACAAAAATGGGATATANTAAAGCTGTTCTTTTTTTTTTTTTTTTTTTTTTTTTTTTTTTTTTTTATCATACAATGAATTGAAATCGTAACTTAAAATTTCCTTTTATTCAAACACCACTTTACTTCTTTCATATTTTTGACCAAATCAAAATAGGCCCCTAAGGAGAAAAAAGAGAGGACAACACACTGTTACAGCTAGAGCAAAAGGAGACCATAACATACTTGATCGGATTCAGATTTAGTAATTTGTTAACTGAAAACTCTGATGAGCGAATTATTCATCCCATTTGATCTAGACTCTCTCATATAAGTTTAAGACAAATTTTAAAAAATAAAAATATAATTACTGAGATATCATTGCAACATACTGTTTTAGTTATGGTAGTGATGACTGTATTTATAAAAATAGGAATTTAGTTGGTGTGTTTTTTGTTATCTATGGTTTCAGTTCAAAGTGGAATGGACTGGATTTCAGAAATGAAGGATTTAGGAATCGGCAAGCAGAGGATGTGTTGGATCAACCCTCCTTCAGAAGGATAATCTAAGCAGCAGAGTTGATCTCAGCTTATAAATTTTGAATGTCTTTTTTGACTCAGAAGTTACATGCTCTATTTGTGTTATTGTATCTTGGTAGCGGCTTTTATCATCTTTCTCCTTTAAGCAATGTTGTAGCGGATGGATGCACTTGCTAAAGCAGTTATGCTGTCTCTATTAGTATCTCCTGTTAAGGAATGATATTTTTCTTATCTACAAAAGTAGGTTTGATAAAAAAAAAAATTAAAGCCATGGTTTCTGTTTTTTTTTTTTTTTTTTTTTTTTTTTTTTTTTTTTGCGTAATCAAGATTAACTTAAAGTTGATAAGGAAAACATTTGAAAACAAGGAAAGAGCCACTTCCCCTAAACCATGGTTAATAAATTTTTTTGGCAATATAATTTTTTTAAAGTAGTCATTATTCAGAGCCAATCCATTTATAATTGTGTGTCAACGATGTAATAGACATTCAAAATGGGAGGGGCAAATAATAAAATTAATAATGAAAAATGAGTAAATGGACCGGTATACCATTATGTGCCACTTTTTTTTTTTTTTTTAATTCACATCAAAACCGCATTCATTTTAAATTAGACCGTGTCTATTTTATTATACACTGACGGGACACTTCAACATTGTGATGAATGGTATTATGTTATTATTCGGTTCGTTAGCGGTAGCGGAATGGTTCACATTGACATCAATAAGGACATACAAATTTTGACTTTTTCCAAGACACATTACATAAATATTTTTTGGATTTGAACTCGTGGCTTTGTCAAATATATAGTTCGCGTGTTAGCGAAGAGATAATAATCACCAAACGTAAGATAAGTATCTAAATTAACAATATTCAAACGGTCCAGTATATCTACATAAAAAGGTATTATCCAGAATATCAATATATTCTAGGTCACTCCCACCTCACTGTTTTGCCTAATACTTACTACTTATACTATTGAATATTTCTAAATTTTATAACTTCGAAAACATTCATACTTCATTGTAGTTAGCTAAATTATAAATAAAAATATCTTCTGTGTGCAGTGTGCTTAACATATAATACAATTAAACTTACACATTCTTCCTTGACAGTTAGTTGATTTATAGATTAATTAAACAGCTGATAAACTTAACCGCTCCACCAAAACAAATATTCCTACTAAATTTAGTCTATCAATTGATTTTTTTAGAGTACTACTACTAAGTACTAACCAAGTCTATTAACCATAAACTATTTTTATTTGATTTTATCATAAAAAACAAGAAAGAAGAAGCGACCTCAATGATTAACATTCGTCGGCTGAATCAGTATCGAGACTTTAAAATTAGAAATGGTGGTGGGGTTTGTTGCTTTTAGGTTAAGCCTTTAACATGCGATTAACTTTCTACAATAGTAATGGAGCTCCAAAATCCCACAAAAATAGGAAAATTATTGCGACACTCCATTTTTTTTTACTTTTTTTAAACTTCATTTCGACACACTTAGGATTCTGTAATCTGTGAAAATTTAGAATAACTCGCTAGTCACTTCCATAAAAAAGTGTTGTCGTACACTTTAGGGTTCACCCGATTTTATTACAGTGGCTCAAAAGCCCCGAACAAATTTTATAGTACTATATCTTTAAAGGTCACAATTTGTTTTCCTTTTCTGATTATACACTATCAATTCTAGTTTTGCTTTTTTAATATATGAACCCAAATATTATTACTGATATTTGAAATCTAAAGCAATGAGTTATAGTAGTTCGATATTGTTGTAAAAAGAAAGAAAACAATAGACAGATATTAGATACATCATACATAGTATGAGACTAAATCTATAAGTACTACAACAAAGTAAAAATATAACGGAAATAATTTTTTTTAGTTTAAAAGAGTAGAAAGAGTAAAAATGGTGAGAGCAATGATGTGAATTGAGAGCTGTTGCAGAGAAGTGGGGGATCCAGTGGCCCCTATTTTATTCCTTATCAAAAATCATTATATAATTTTAATTATTTTTTCATAAATAGAATAAACTTTACTAAGAAAAACAATCACATTACAAAGTGAATATGCATCATCATATAGCGAAATCGTAAAAAAACTATCGGATATGTTTTTTTCTTTGAATTATTTTACGCATATTTTTTTAACAAATATCATAATTCTTGGCATTAACAAATTATTTTACATTTCAAAATCTTGGAATTTATATCTTTTTACAAAAAAAAATAAAAAATCTTGGAATTTCGATTATTGAAATATCAAAGCATCTGTTGTAGATAAGTTTGATAATTATCTACTTCACCATGTGTCATTACTTCATGTTTCTTTATTCTAACTCATCACCAATTTGGTGGGAGTATAAATATGGGTTTTTCTCATTTGTAACAAGATACATAGATACATGAAGTTGAAAGTGAATGAGAAAATTCTCTCACTACCTCTCTCGTCTACCCTCTCTTCTTCTACTACCTCTCTCTCTCATCACATCAATCTCTCCTTTTATTAAAGTATTTTATAACACGTTATCAACACGATCGCCTCTATTTCCTAGATCCGTCCAGATCTATCTTTATACTGAAAAGATAAAATAAAATTCTGTCCAATTTATTTTAAATATTTCAATTATATTATTTGTTTTTTCTGCCGTGATGCTAGGCTATGCCTACTCCGAACTGATCGTTATGGTAGGCTTTGCCTCCACGATCAAATAAATTTTTTAAGCCGGGAAGCTAGGCTCTGCCTACTCCGAGCAAATGATCACATGGTAGACTATGTCTCCTGAGATCATATATGGAGTTGTAGGGAAATCCTCCTCAGGAGTTGATGGTAAAAACCTCCTCCATGTATTGGAGTTGATGACTATGTCTCCTCCTAGATTTAAATTTT
>OVBJ01000472.1:0-54434 GCA_900406535.1 Noccaea bulbosa | reverse complement strand
AAGGAAGAGGAGGTAGAAAGGAGAAGATTCTCACCGGCGGGCGTGAGGCCAACCGGCGGCGGTGCAAAAAGAAGAAACCCTAGTCGCCTCTGAGAGAGAGAACAAACGGATTTCTCATTTTCATCTGTGTGCATATTATTTAAACTTATTTAATAACATACTGGATTTTAAGATAATACATGCAAATGTCAAATTCCACAAGTATTTCCTCCAGGACCCCCATACGTAAAATAGAAACCGAGAGTTTCACGCCGATAACCATCTTTTAGTCCATAACATTTAGAACTATCTAGTAGTTTTTCTACATAAAAAGAATTCATTCTCTGCTTATTATATTTAGAATTTAAGACTTCGATATTTGTAAAAGTTCCTGATTCTTTCCAATTTTTAGTCGGAAATTTACCATTAACCATTGGAGGGCTTGAACCAGAATGTGAAGCCTGAACCACACCTCCAACTCCAGCCATATTTGCACCATTATCTAAAAGGTTAAATAACTCTTTTGGCCAATAACCAATATCCACATTAGGTCCTTCTGGCATTATATGCGTAAACCACCAATTTCTTGTATTTTTATCCTTTTATATGATCGAAAAACATAAAAATGTTTATTAACATGGAAAGATATACAAACATGCAAAGATTACGGGTATTTTGATTTTATAAATGATTCATTTTAAGTATCCACGTTAGGTTCTGGCATTATATGCGTAAACCACCAATTTCTTGTATTTTTATCCTTTTGTATGATCGAAAAACATAAAAATGTTTATTAACATGGAAATATATACAAACATGCAAAGATTATGGGTATTTTGATTTTATAAATGATTCATTTCAAGTTCTGAATCATTCAGTATTAAAGATCGTGAACAATAGTATATATATATAACAAATTAGGAATATACCTGATGGATGGAAAAACGAACCCAACCAGGGATTCCTGGCGGAAAATCACTGGGTGCGACTATGGGAGTATCATGCGACACTTGAATAAATCCTGAGCATGCCGTATTGTAACATCCTTTCCCATTTTTACCCTATCAAACCATATTTAATATATCTTACATGTTATTTGATCAAGAGACTTTTATATAAATAATCATAAGAAATTCACATCATAAGTAAAATTGTTTGCATGCACACACCTTCCAAAACCCATAGTTCCAAACATGTCCATCGCCAAATAGACTTGGATTTATCTGTAAAAAAGAATTTGCAATACTTTAAGATTATATTTCACATATAATTAAGAAAATATATTAATGAACTTATAAAATGTAATACCTACCATTGTGCCTGCCGAGATAAAATTTGTTTGATTGTTTAATCCATTGCCTATATAAATTTCGTTATACGAGGCTTGAGCTTTCCCAATGTTTATGCGATATGAATTAAACAAGGATTCTACACCATGAAATGGACCATATGGACCAGCAAGTGACCTTACTCCAGCAATCTACCAAGAATCGATCATATTAAAGACTCCATACTTGAAATATATACATATATTATATATTATAAAATATGTTATTAGATCCAACATATTGAGTTGCAAAAATAAAATAAAAATCTAACTTATTAAGAATTAGGATTGAGATAAGTGCTTACATGGGTTCCAGGACTATCAGCTGATAGTGGATGAACGTATTTTTCAACAAAATGTTGTGAGTTTGTGATGAATTCTTTTGTATTTCTCAATATAGGAACAGTTCCAGTTGAACAACCTATTTTCTTTTTATATGTATTGTTGTTGCCAGTTTGATTCTTTAATTCGGTTCTTGAAACCGTTGGTTTCATCTTTTTAGAAGAATAAAGCATAGTCAAAATTTATTTGATTGGAAACAATATTTTATAAAAACAAAATTGTAAGACATGAATTTCAAAAGTAACGCACCTGGATCTGGTGGGTGTTGAGCAAGGGATGATCAAGTCCTGGTTGCTTATAAATATCTATGCAATCGTATGTTACATTTCCACTTATCTGCAAAAAAAATAAATATAACAATATGTGAACTCAGTCCATGATAGATTCGGTTAATGGAAAGATAGCTTAAAATAACAGAAGGGACTAAGGAGACATGTGTTTCAAATTTTGTTTTAACACTGACCTTGAAGGATCTGATGGGCACTTTACTTTGATCTGAACAAACTATGGCTACCGAGAACCAGAAGGTTAAAAGATTCATAACAAAGGCCATCCTAAGTGTTGTTGACATTTTATTAGTTTTGTTTCCCCAAGAATGAAAGCACTTTCTAATTATATACATAGCACAATATGTTTTCTAGCATTAAATTTGATACTTTTTTTTTTTTTTTATCTGAAAAAGGAAACAAAACATTTGACTGTAATTATTATGTGAATGAAGCCTACATTCCAAAAGCAACGAGCTCATATTGTCAACAAAACTTATGGAAAGTTCATCAAAGCTTAATCATATATCTTATGGAACTTTAGAAACCAAAAGAAAAAGATATCTTGCGTAAACACTTATTTTTTTCCGTCCGAAGCTATGTAACTATAATCTCTGTGTTGATCCAACGAAAAAAAAAAAGATCGCAGTCAATGCACCTAGGATTACAAAATTCTAAGTTGTATTCTGAAATGAAGGGATTCTTTTCTTTCTTTCTTTTTTGCTAAAAATTACTTTCCTTTACTTTCTTGTTGAGCCACTGAAGAAAATGCTTGTGTAAGAAAATACAACCAATACGATAAACATTTTAGTTTCAGTATGCAAAAATATTTATCAAATGGCAAGGGGAGAAGGAAAAGAAGAGAATGGCAGACATTAATCTGGAGAAGAAGACGAAGAAGAAACGCAAAAAGAGGAGAAGAAAGAAAGTGTTTGTAATTAAACATTTGTCTAGAGTTTTTTTCTTCAAAACTTAGAATTAGATGGCAAAATACAATTTATTTTCATACAAATTTAAAGAATATTACATAAATGTAGAATTCTATCATGATACTGATTAGTTTTTAAAATAATCTCACTATTATCTTATATTTTTGATGTTGGGGACAATTCTTTTAACAAAAATAGTGCTGGGTACAATTTGAATTTACTCATTTGTTTCATATCTATGGGGAATATTCAACACCATTTCCTTTAATTTTTGACAAAGGTTGCTAGCAGTCAAATAGGAAAATAAGACATTTACACGTTAAAGGACATTAACTGTGAGAGTAAATAAAATAACGAAATATGTTTGCATTTTATTAATTTAAATTTATTTTATGGTATACTGGGTTTAAAGATTATAGATGCAAATGTCAAATTCCACAAGAGTTTCCTCCAGGACCACCATACATAAGAAAGAAACCGAGAATTTCACGCCGAATGAAAGCTGGACCACCTAGTCTTAGTCCATAACATTTGGGACTATCTAGTAAATTTTCAATATAAAAAGAATTCATTCTATGCTTCTCATATTTAGAATTTAAGACTTCAATATTTGTAAAAGTTCCCGATTCTCTCCAATTTTTGGTCGGAAATTTACCATTACTCATCGGAGGACTTGAATCAGAATGCGAAGCCTGAACCACACCTCCAACTCCAGCCATATTTGCACCATTATCTAAAAGGTTAAATAATTCTTTTGGCCAATAGCCAATATCCACGTTAGGTCCGTCTGGCACTATATGTTTCGTAAGCCACCAATTTCTTGTATTTTTGTCCTATTTTATGATTGAAAAACATGAAAAGTGTTTATTAATATGAAAAGATATACAAATATGCAAAGTTTACAGGTATTTTGATTTTATAAATGATTCAATCCAAAGTTCTGAATCATTCAGCATTAAAGAACGTGAACAATAGTATATAAAAACTAGGAATATACCTGATGGATGGAAAAACGAACCCAACCGGGGATCCCTGGCGGAAGATCATTGGGTGCAACTGTGGGAGTAATATGCGACACTTGAATAAATCCTGAGCATGCCGTATTGTAACATCCTTTCCCATTTTTACCCTATCAAGCCATATTTAATATCTTACAAGTTATTTGATCAAGAGACTTCACCATAAATAATCATAAGAAATAATTTCATCATAAGTAAAATTGTTCGCATGCTCACATACGCTCCAAAAGCCATAGGTCCAAACACGTCCGTCGCCAAATATACTTGGATTTATCTGTAAAAAAGAACTTGCAATACTTTAAGACTATATTACCCACATAATTAAGAAAATATATTAATGGACTAAAGAAAAAACGAATTAATAAAATGTACCATTGTGCCTGCCGAGATAAAATTGATTTGATTGTTTAATCCATTGCCTATATATATTTGGTTATACGAGGCTTGATCTTTTCCAACGTTTATCTGATATGCATTAAACAAAGATTCTACACCATGGAATGGACCGAATCGACCAGCAAGTGACCTTACTCCAGCAATCTACCAAGAACGGATTATATTAAAGACTTCATACTTGAAATATACATATGTTATCAGATCCAACAGATCGAGTTGCAAAAATAAAATAAAAATCTAACATATTAAGAATTAGGAGAATTGAGATAAATGCTTACATGGGTTCCAAGTATTAGATTAGGAAATCGTATATTGCATTCTGTATTTTAGGAAATAGTATATTAGCCTTCAACGGCTACTTTGTCATGTATTGCTGTATATATACTCAGAATGAATACAAGAGATTCACCGATTGAGTTTACAAAATCCAACATGGTATCAGAGCATCTTTTCTGAAACCTAAATCTCTCTCTCTTTTTCTCTCTCAGCCGTCAAACTCCATTCTTCTTGTCTCTCTGAAACTCTGTCTCTTGTCTATTCATCCTTCTTTATTCTTCTTTAGTCTCTCTTTCGATCTATTTTCTACTCCTCCCATCTGAATCTATCTCTCTCTTTCGATCTATATTCTCCTCCTCCCATCTGAATTTTTTTTTCACTTTCGTTACTTAAATGACTGATACCGCGTCCGCCTCTGTTACAACTCGGTCATTGAGCCACAATCCGATTAAGACTCACATACCCATCACCCTCGATATGAATCAAATGAACTATGACATTTGAAGTGAACTTTTCGAGACCCATTGTCATAGCTTCTCTGTTCTCGGCCATCTCGACGGCACATCTCTCCCAACTGGTCCGACAGACACCGTCTGGCATCAAAACGATGGTACCGTCAAGATGTGGATATACGGATCGATCTCGGAATCAATTCTCACATCCGTTCTCAAATCAAAGTGCACGTCTCGCGAGCTATGGACAACCATAGAGAATCTATTCTGCGACAACAAGGAAACTCGTGCAATCCAACTCGAAAACGAACTTCGTTCGTTAACCATCGGCGATCTATCCGTACACGACTACTGCCAAAAGCTGAAAACACTTTCAGATCTTCTTGCTAATGTCAATTCCCCGATTACTGAACGCACACTTGTAATGCATCTCCTCAATGGTCTCAACTCCAAGTTTGATAACATCATCAATGTTATCAAACATCGCTCTCCAGCATGCTCATTCAACGACGCTCGCTCGATGCTCAAGGACGAAGAAGATCGACTCAAAACTCACCGCCGACCAGACCCGATGAATTGCGACAATGCCTCAAACCCTCAAGTTCTCATTGGCGCTTCTCCACACCAATACGATCAGCGATCCTCTACGCAGACACATCAATTCCCAAATCATCGTGGCGGAGGGCGCGGCAACAGAGGAAATCGCGGCGGTGGTCGTGGCAACCAAGGACGTGGCAACCCAAATTGGAACAATGGCAATTGGAATTCCGCTTCCCCACCACCATGGGCATGGCCATCATGTCCACCATGGGCCAATACACATCAATGGCCCACTAACTACCAATGGCCCAACACCCCTCAGTGGCCTAATTCAACCAACAGAGCCACTCAGCCTTGGTCCAACACGAATAATCAGTCACGATTCGCTCCACCGGCGATGACTCATCCCAATTCCGGCATCCTTGGTCAAGCTCCGACGAACTCTGCATATTTCATGTCACACAACTCCCCAGCTGCGCCATCTACTCAGGACCAGACGTCTAACCACATACCTACAGCTCTCGCCACTGCTTTTAACGGCATGACGCTCGCTGACCCGTCTGCTGCTGATTGGTACATGGACACCGGAGCCACTGCTCACCTCACTTCCCAATCCGGTACCCTCAAATCTCTCTCTTCTCAACCACCTCTTCCCCTTATAACTGTTGGTAATGGATCCATCATTCCGGCTACAGCATCTGGTCACTCATCTATTTATTCTACATCTCGTCCACTCTACTTGAACAATGTTCTTCTTTGCCCACAAATACTTAAAAATCTTATATCTGTGAGGAAATTTACTATTGCAAAATCGTTGCTCTGTCGAATTTGATCCGTTTGGTTTTCTTGTTAAGGATCTCCGTACCAAAGCTCCGCTCATCCGATGTAACAGCACCAGACCTCTTTATGCTGTGACACCGCATTCACCACCGCACACTGCTCTTCTCACCTCACTTCCTGCGTCACTTTGGCACAACCGCTTGGGTCATCCCGGCGAAGCTGCTCTTCGTTTTTTAGCATCTTCTGGTTTTTTTAAGTTTTCTAAAGCCGATGTGTCCTCCCTATGCCACGCTTGTCAATTAGGGAAACATACTCGACAACCATTTTTTTCTTCAAATTCTGTTGTTTCTGAACCTTTTGAAATTATCCACTCAGATGTTTGGACATCTCCGGTTTCCAGTATTAGTGGAATAAAATATTATGTCATTTTTCTAGATCAATTCTCCCATTTTGTTTGGATTTATCCTCTTCGTCAAAAGAGTGAAGTTTTCAGCAAGTTTTTACATTTTTCCAACTTTGTCAAAACACAATTTCAAAAACAAATTAAAGCCTTCAAAAGTGACAATGGAGGTGAGTTTAACAATCGTGCTATGCTTGATTTTGTTTTTCTGACAATGGAATACAGGCCAGGTTTTCATGTCCGTACACATCACAACAAAACGGACGGGCTGAACGGACATTGCGCACCATCAACAACCTGGTTCGGGCTCTTCTGTTTCAGGCCAAACTGCCAACCACATATTGGGTTGAAGCTTTAAACATGGCAGCTCACCTACTCAACATCCTCCCGTCGAGCGCCATCAACAATGACATTCCTTTCACCCGTCTGTTCAACAAACAAGCTTCTTACGATCATCTACGAGTCTTTGGCTGTCTTTGCTACCCGAATCTTCTACCAACGGCTCCGAACAAGCTCTCACCACGGTCAAGTCGATGCATCTTTCTTGGCTACCCTACCAATCACAAAGGGTATCGGTGTCTAGATCTCCAAACACGCCGCATCATCATCTCACGTCATGTTGTCTTTGACGAAAATTCGTTCCCTTTTACACTGACAACATCACCACCTTCTTCACCTCAGGCGGCACCACACTCTTCTCCGCAACCTCTTCTAATCACCACTTCTCCGCCACTTCTTCCCTTGACAACTTCACCACCAGCTTCACCGGCGAATTCCGCTTCTCCACAACAATCTTCATCAGTCAATGGCTCGCATGCTCTTCCGAGTACTATCTCTCCGGCATCATTATCTTCAGCCTCTCACCAGCCGTCCCAAATACTCCCTTCTCCTGCTCAATCACAGTCCGTTCCTTCATCCCACGACACCACGGACGTGACTTCCTCCTCAACATCTGTCTCACATACTTCCTGTTCGTCACCAACACCACCTCCGAGCCCACCAACTTCTACTGCTGTCACAGAGCAAGCTCCACCACCTCCGACCAGAATGACTACAAGAAGTCAAAGCGGTATCATAAAAGCTAAGAAAATTATTTCTTTACATACATCTCTTGTTTCACCCCTTCCTCGCTCTCATATTGATGCAACGCGTGACCCAAACTGGAATCCGGCAATGAATGACGAATACGGTACTCTTAAGATGCGGGATACGTGGACATTAGTTCCACGACCTCCCAATACTAACATCATTCGTTCAATGTGGCTTTTTACACATAAATTTAAAGCAGATGGAACGCTCTCCCGATACAAGGCTCGTCTCGTCGCCAACGGCAAGTCTCAAGAGGTCGGTGTTGACTGTGATGAAACCTTTAGCCCCGTTGTCAAGCCGACCACGATTCGTACAGTTCTACACCTCGCACTATCCCGAGACTGGCCGATTCATCAACTAGATGTCAAAAATGCTTTTCTCTATGGTAATCTTGAAGAAACGGTCTATATGCATCAGCCTCCCGGATTCACGGACCCGACAAAACCAGACCATGTATGTCTTCTCAAGAAATCCCTATATGGTCTCAAGCAAGCTCCTCGCGCTTGGTACCAACGATTCTCTCAAGCTGCCTCCAAGATTGGTTTCAAAAACAGCAAAAGTGACGTCGCACTCTTCATCCTTCGTCAAGGCTCCGACATTGCTTACCTTCTCTTATATGTTGACGACATTGTACTCACATCATCATCACCTACTCTTCTCAGGTCCATTCTAACCTTTCTTAAAACTGAATTTCAAATGACAGATCTTGGCTCTCTTCATTTTTTCCTTGGAATTTCTGTCAGCAGGAATAAAAATGGGATGACTTTGAGCCAACACAACTATGCAGCAGACATACTTCATCGGGCTAACATGTCCAATTGCAAACCTTGCTCCACCCCCGTCGACACTTCCGCAAAGCTCCATGCAGACGCCGGACCACCTATCTCTGATCCCACACTATACCGAAGCTTGGCTGGCGCTCTTCAATATTTGACATTTACACGTCCCGACATCGCCTACGCAGTCCAGCAAATATGTCTCTACATGCACGACCCGCGGGAGCCACACTTCAACGCTCTCAAACGCATTCTCCGTTACATTAGAGGGACAATTGATCACGGACTCCATCTTCATCGCTCTACAAACAACACACTTACAGCATACACCGATGCTGACTGGGCAGGTTGCCCAAACACACGACGTTCCACCTCCGGTTATTGCGTTTACCTGGGTGACAGCCTCATCTCCTGGTCATCTAAACGACAAGCAACAGTCTCTCGCTCCAGTGCAGAAGCTGAATACCGCGGCGTCGCCAACGCAGTCGCTGAAACGATATGGATTCGCAATCTCCTTCTTGAACTTCAGTGTCCGATCACCACTGCAACCCTCGTCTATTGCGACAACGTCAGTGCTGTTTACCTCTCTACAAACCCGATACAACATCAAAGGACCAAACATGTTGAGCTGGATATCTTGTTTGTTCGAGAACGTGTCGCACTCGGTCAGGTTCGAGTTCTTCATGTGCCCTCATCACATCAATATGCAGATATCTTCACCAAAGGCCTCCCAACTGCGCTGTTCAATGACTTCAAATCCAGTCTTCACGTCACATGCATATGATGTTTCAACTGCGGGAGGGTATTAGATTAGGAAATCGTGTATTGCATTCTGTATTTTAGGAAATAGTATATTAGCCTTCAACGGCTACTTTGTCATGTATTGCTGTATATATACTCAGAATGAATACAAGAGACTCACCGATTGAGTTTACAAAATCCAACACCAGGACTATCAGCTGATAGCGGATGAACGTGTTTTTCAGCGAAAAGTTGTGAGTTTGTGATGAATTCTTTTGTATGTCTCAATATAGGAACAGTTCCATTTGGACAACCTATTTTCTTCTTAGATGCATTATTGTTGCCAGTTTGATTCTTTGATTCGGTTCTTGAAAGTGTTGGTTTCATCTTTTTAAAAGAATAAAGTATAGTCAAACTTTATTTGATTCAAAAAACATTTTATAAAAACAAAATTGTAAGACGCGGATGAAAAACAAAATGCACCTGGATCTGGTGGGTTTTGAGCAAGGGATGATCAAGTCCTGGTTGCTTATAAATATCTATGCAATCGTATGTTACATTTCCACTTATCTGCAAAACAAAAAAATATAACAATAATAAGTAGACTATGTGAACTCAATCCATGATATATTCGGTTAATGGAAAGATAGCTTAAAATAAAAGGGACTAGGGAGACATGTGTTTCAAGTTTTGTTTCAACACTGACCTTGAAGGATTTGATGGGCACTTTACTTTGATCGGAACAAACTATGGCTGCCGAGTACAGAAAAGTTAAAAGATTCATAACAAAGGCCATCCTTATTGTTGTTGTATATTAGTTTTGCTTCCCCAAGAATGGGAGCACTTTCTAATTTATATACATATTACTACAATGTTTTTTAGCATTAATTTTTCATATTGTTCTTTTTTATCTTTATAAAGAAAACAAAACATTTGACTGGAATGATATTATTTTTTTTTTGAATTTTTTTTTTTACTGGAATTACTACGTGAATGAAAGCTCATATTGTCAACACAAACCAAAAAGATTGTAGTCAATGATCATTAAAGCTCATAGTACTTTGACCAGAAACCACAAAAAGATTGTAGTCAATGTGGAGATACTTACTTGCTACGTGCATAACCGATGATTATTTTATTTTATTTTATATTTTTAATAGATAGTATCATATTAATATTTCATTATGTACGTACATCAACCAAGTCCGTGTCCAGTTTAAATTTCTAACAAAGTGTTCCTTAAAATCCAAAAACAATTGAACCAAATTGTTGGAAACGAACCAAGTCGCCTTAGTTTTAGCAGTAGCCCCTTTTGATAAGAGACAATCGACTAGATTTCCAAAAGGTGATCAATTATGAGTCCATAATCTGTTTGTTCTGCCGTTTCTAGTCACCATCTTGATTCATGGGCAAACCACTTGCCTTAGCTTCAACAGTTTATTTGCTTGCTAGCTAGCTATAAGAATTTCTGATTGGGCTTATTCATGGTCCAGAAATTTTGAAGCTTATCGAAGATGCCGAGACAAAAACTGGTGACGTTAGGCTTTTAAATCAACACGTATAAACTACGCGGAACCCTCACGACATGAATTATATTTTCTTTAGTTTTTTAAAATGTATCAACCATTTTACGACATACATCTTCACTTTCCTTCCAAGTCGTTCTTATTCGTTCGCACATAACTGTTGCTCTTTTACTTAATAAAATGTGTTCTTGAAATACATATCGTGTAAATACTAAATAGTACTCGTTAATCTATGAACAATACTCGTTATTTCGTTAATCGATGAACAACATGTGAATTTTTAAAGAAAAACTTCACGACATTACATTTGATTTGAACGTTTGTATTGTCTTGTCCATGCTTGATCACGAATAATACTAACATGTGATCACGAATTAATCACAACATGTGAATAGTGGAAGGCCCATCTAATCCAAGATCACAAACTATTGACAAGGAACCCTTTTCTTAAATCGTAATAAAAAATCCTAACCCTAATGTGATTAACATAAGCATCCAATGATTACATTATAAATAATAAAGTCGATTTAATGAGAAAGCCTTACAGAAGAAAAGCAATCAATAAATTAAAGCACTCAGTTCTCAATTGGACGTTGTTAGTGATGGAAGCGCAATGGATCTTCCCAATCATCATGGCCGTCTTTTTTGTTTTGTTTGTCATAGTAATCTGCATAGTGCACAGCATCTGGAGGCGTCGAGTAGGTCTTGAATCTCATTCGTGCGGACAAGAAGTACAATATGACGACGAGCTTGGTCTCTCTCATCACCCAAAATTCACCCAATGATTGATCGATCGATTTCACTTTTGTTATGAGGGTTTCTCACTACNTTTTTTTTTTTTTTTTTTTTTTTTTTTTTTTTTCTAGTTTTGTTATTTATTTATTTATTGAGGGATTATCACTCAACATAAACTTGATTAAACATCTGGTTTTTGGTGGTTTAATTTCCACGAGATGATCAAAACCTCTACTAATTTGGATGCCTCCGAGTCTTCACTTGGAAGATATCAAATATGGCGAGCAACATAAATAATGCCACGTCACTTTTTCCAACACCTTCTTCTCCTTTGTTCAAGCAAAAAAAACGCTACTTCTCTTCTAGTGTTGCTACCACATAATAATATAATCCATATGTTTTTAACACATTCTCGTATATAGGCCTATTAATTCAATATTCTTGTTCTGTTAAAAAATTTGGTCGAAGCCTATCGAGATCCATTACTTCCAATATACTGTGTCTGTGTACACTGTACAGTCTGTACCATCTTTTCTCAAGTCCTGTCAACAATATACTCACTACTTAAGCCTAAATTCACAAAAAGAAAAGCATATATATTAATATATGATCGGTACTTATTCAATACACTGGCAAACTCTAGCGAGATATGCATACAACGATGCAAAGGAGTGGCTGACTTCACATGCTTATGATCCATGAAAATGTGATGGTGATGGCCTGATGGGGACAAAGAGTTACATACACATCTTCAAAACTCAAAAGAGATGATTTTCTTGTAACAGGTGACGGAGGAAGACGACATGACTTATATCAGTACTTGCCAGCTGAATCAATGGCCCAAAGTCAAAAGAGATATTACGTGTTGGGCCTTAAGCCCAACAGTAATCAAAGAGATATTCTGTACAAGACGACACCGTTTCCTTCTCAAAATCAAAATCGAAAATCGTCTTCCTTGTTAAATAATTTGAATTTGTTTTTGGAGTGTTTTGCTACCTTCTTAAACTCATATTTTAATCAGAAATCAATGAAGAAGACACAGTATTCCTTCATTTGAATTTGTTATTGGAGAGTTTGTTCCCATTGATTACTGTTTGTTTTGTAATTTCGGGAGATAATTTGTCTTCTATGTGCTTGGACCAGCTTAATTAGGTCTACAATATGCATGAATGAGTTTGACTTTGTTCCCAAATACCACTTGTCTATACAGAAGTATTTTGATTATCAATTTATCTAAGAAAAAGAAAAAAAAACAGTTCCTCATAACTTCCACATTAATTGAGCTCCGTTTCGGCGGTTTGGGACGACTCATCTTCTTTTTGCAAGAAGTGCCAAAACTGGCGAATTCGATCTATAAGACAACAAAGAAAAAGAAGAAGAAGAAGAAGAAGGAGAATGCAAACCAAGACACTTAATATAACGACCTTGTGACTTACTTGAGGTTCATCAGGGACCGATTCCATCTGCAGAGAAAGCAGAGAGAGAGAGAGAGAACAGAGTCAGAGAAAGCAGAGAGAGAGAGAGAAAACAGAGTCAGAGAGCAGAGAGAGAGAGATAGGCAGATAGCTTACACTGGATTAACTCGGATCTGAAAGAGATGATGACCTGTTGAGAGAAAGCTCGCTTTGGAATTGAAAACGCAGGTCTGCTTATATAATTAGCTCTTTTATTAAGCAACACAAATTGTGTTGCTTAATAAAATTTCGACCTTTAAACTTTATTGAAATTTGCTCGCTTAATTTGGAAATGACTAGAAAAGGTTTGCTTATATAATTAGCTCATCACACTTATCATTGACAATCACCACTTAGAAAGAGTCTAACAATAGACTCTTCTTAGCTCACAAAATTCACAACCATCACTCTACAGAGGTATAGCTTCCTCCAACCTTCAGTTTTGGCAGCACTCATTACCGTTGTGTCTCTCGCTCGTTGAATTGCACAGCCTCTGATGGGCTTCGCTTTACTTTGATCCAGGCCCACTTTGTCATGCAAACGCCGGAGAAATTCCAATGCATTCGACCACTGCTCCACCAGAGTTCCGGCGTGCGGTTGCCAAGACCACCGCATCAAGCTTGAATTCGATGAAGATTCTCGATGGTCGATTCCTCAAAAGGCCTCGGAGTGCGCTCTCCTGGATTTTGTGGGTTTTGTACACTCTTACTTAATATGGAGGGAGAGAAATAACAGAGTGCCCAGTGATTTATTACAGCCTCCAACTTCTCTTTTCGGGACAGTCTCCTAGCAAGAAGACATAACATAGGCTTGCAATAATGGAATATGAATATGATATCTTCTATTACAATAAAAACCAAAAAACGTACTATATCATCACTTATGACACGGGGAGGAGCAAGTATCTCCAGTCTCCACATTTACTACAATCTTTTTTTTCGCTGGGTCATCCGTCAACAGTCAACACAGTGACTATTATCATTCCCCCAGTTAAAATCCATTTACGTTATAGTTTCAAAATGTAAACGATTGAGCTTTAATGATATTTCCATAATTTTTGTTGACAATATATCATCCCGTTACTTTTCGTATGGAGCCTTCATTCGCGTAATAATTCCAGTCAAATGTTTCTGTTTTCTTTATCAGATTAAGAAAACAATATCAAATTTTAATGAATTAACATTGTATTATTATGTATATAAATTACAAAGTGCTTTCATTCTTGGGGAAGCAAACTAATAACATGTCAACAACAACTAGGATGGCCTTTGTTATGAATCTTTTAATTTTCTTGGTTTAATGCATATAACATAAACGTTGGAAAAGATCAAGCCTCTTATAGCCATATATATATAGGCAGTGGATTGAACAACCAGATCAGTTTTATCTCGGCAGGTTTAATGGTATGTATTTGTCAAAAAAATTTGTTGTCTCAGTACATTCATATATATAGTTAGTTCTTTAGGTGGTATAGTTTTGAAGTATTACAAATTATTTTTCTTACAGATAAATCCAAGTCTATTTGGCGATGGACGAATTTGGACCTACGGGTTTTGGCAGGTGGGTGTGCATGCAACCAGTTTTACTTATGTTGAAGTTATTTTTTATTTATGATTATTTGTTTCTTGATCAAATAACATGTAATATATTAAATATGGGTTGATAGGGTAAAAATGGGGAAGGATGTTACAATACAGCATGTCCAGGATTTGTTCAAGTGTCGCGTGATGTTTCCATAGTCACACCCAATGATCTTAAGCCAGGGATTCCTGGTTGGATTCGTTTGTCTATCCATCAAGTAAACTCCTAATTTTATATATTTATTGTTCATGTCTTTTTTCTCTATCTTTAATATTGTAATTTAGAAATCTGAAATTAATCATTTATAGAGTCAACATATATATACATATATATATATTTAATTTATACTAATATTTTTTTATGTTTTTCAATTTATACAAAAGGATAAAAATACAGGAAATTGGTGGCTTACACAACATAAAATGCCAAAAAGACCTAACGTGGATATCGGCTATTGGCCAAAAGAATTATTTAACATTTTAAATAATGGTGCAAATATGGTTGGAGTTGGTGGTGTGGTTCAGGCTTCACATTCTGGTTCTAGCCCTCCAATGGGTAACGGTAAATTTCCCAATAGCGACTACAAAGATTCAGGAGCTTTTACAAATATCGAAGTCTTGAATTCTAACTATGAACAGAGTAAAATCAGTTCTTTTCCTATAGAGATATTGCTAGATAGTACCCAATGTTATGGACTAAAAATTGGTAAAGTAGCTTGGTATAAGACTAATACACTCGGTTACTTTTTTATGCATGGTGGTCCTGGAGGAAATACTTGTGGAATTTGATATTTGAATGTATAATCTGCAAACCCAGTATATCATTATATATATATATATATATATATATATATATATATATATATATATATATATATATATATATATATATATATATATATATATATATATATATATATATATATATATATATATATATATATATATATATATATATATATATATATATATATATATATATATATATATATATATATATATATATATATATATATATATATATATATATTTATATATATATATATATTTTTTTTTTTTTTTTTTGAGAAAATCATAAAATAAATTTAAATCAATAAAATGCAAACGCATTTAGTTATTATTTTTATTTACTTTCAAAGTTAACGTCCTTTAATGTGTAAATGGTTAATTTCCTTTTTGTTTTTATATGACTGCTAGCAACCTTCGTAAAATATTAGCGGAGATAGTGTTGAATAATCCCCTTAAATATGAAAATAATAAGTAAATTCACTTTATTAGTAGAGTTTCTCATTACGATTTTGGTTTGTTTTTCCTCTTTCTCGTTTTGTTATTTACTGAGGGATTATCATTCGATATAAATTTGATTATACATATGGTTTTTGGTGGTTTCCTCGAGATGATCAAAACGTCTACTAATTTGAATGCCTCCAAATATTCACTTTGATTATACTTTTGTTGATTTGAATATATCAGATATGGCGCGCAACATAAATAAATGCCACGTCACTTATTTTCCAACAACTTCTTCTCCTTTGTTCAAGGAAAAACGCTACTTCTCTTGTAGTGTTGCAACCAGATATTCCTTTATTTGTTGATCGAAGCCTATTGATCCATTAATTCCACTATACTGATCTCTCTTTTTTCTTCTTTTGAACAACAAAACTCTCTTTTCTCAAGAGTCAAGACACCAACAGAAATATGTACTCATTCCTTAGCCCTAAATTCTCAAAAAGAAAAGCGTATTTGTATGTGATCGGTACTTATTTAATTGTAAAATATGGTTTCGTTCTTGCAAGTTGCAACATACAGTATGTATTAGCAAGCTTAACACCAGTGCTAAGTTACAAACACAAATAGCTGAACTACAGTTAATTTTCTCAATTTAGTAAACAAACATCAACAGTTTATAATACTTTTTCTTCCATTCCAAAAGAGGAAAAAAATCTTTTCCGAGGGACTATTTTATTTATTTATTTATTAAAAAGGGTAAATCGAAGAGTTATGTAAAGTAAACAAAGGAAAAACAAAGTAAAAAAAACTTTTTCTAGATACTTCGCCAAATCACGCGTCACACCACCTCCCCGCTCTGTCTCCTGTTATATGATTCACATCATCATTTCCAAAGCTGATCTCTCTCAATATTCCGCTCTAATACCATTTCTCATCTCTCTGTTCCTACGATCCGCATAACATGCATTCATGTTTTCGAAATCAATTTTAGTGTAGTCGCGTATAAACATCTGCGGATTCTGATCGACGGAGTGTCTACGGAAGCGTCTCTTTCGTTCAGATCGTTTCATTTTGTGTGTTTTTGAGATCGGAAAATGGTGGGTAACGACTGGGTGAACAGTTACCTGGAAGCGATCCTCGCCGCCGAACCGGGGATCAGCGAATCCAAAGACTCCAAAGGTTCGTTGCTGCTAAGAGAGCGTGGCCATTTCAGCCCGACTCGTTATTTCGTTGAGGAGGTCATCACCGGCTTCGACGAGACGGATCTCCATCGCTCGTGGATTCAGGTACACTGATCTCTCTTTTTGATTTTAATCTCCTCCTCGAAATCTCACGTTGTTGTTGAGAATTTCGATTGTTTTTTTTTTCCCCAGGCTGCTGCAACGAGAAGTCCCCAGGAGCGGAATACGAGGTTGGAGAATTTGTGCTGGCGGATTTGGAATCTGGCTCGTCAGAAGAAGCAGGTTTCGATATCTTTTTCGAAATCCTATTTTCACTCTACTGTTTGATCGAATCAATAATGTATCAAGGGACGTAAAATTGTTTCTCTGTTTTGTGTTTATAGTAATTTCAGATTTCCTTAATCAATCTTCTTAGTGGGATCATTATTGGTTGATCTGTGATAGTCACCATTGTGTGGCAAACTTTTTGGTCACTTAGGTTGCAGGAAAGTATGCTAAGCGTAAAGCGAAACGTAATCTCGAGAGAGAGAGAGCACGGTTGGAGGCAACGGCGGATATGTCAGAAGACTTATCAGATGGAGAGAAAGCAGACGTGCCTGGTGAAATTCAGACGCCTAGTGAGAGCACCAAAGGAAGAATGTCTCGGATCAGCTCTGTTGATGTGTTTGAGAATTGGTTTGCTCAACACAAAGAAAAGAAGCTTTACATCGTTTTAATAAGGTTAATTATTATTATATACATATATATATATATGTCACTCGAGGGGAATTTTCAACCATGTTCATGTTCACAAATATGCAGTCTTCACGGATTGATACGTGGTGAAAACATGGAGCTTGGTCGAGATTCTGATACTGGTGGCCAGGTTGGGTTTTTTAACTTTCTACTCTGTTATATTCAAATTGTAGCTGTTAGTTTCACACAGCATTCAACAATTCTGGCAAACAGGTGAAGTATGTTGTGGAACTTGCAAGGGCTTTGGGATCAATGCCTGGAGTCTATCGGGTTGATTTGCTGACCAGACAGGTATCAGCACCAGATGTTGACTGGAGCTACGCTGAGCCGTCTGAGATGCTTAATCCTCTGGACACAGAAAGCACAGATGAGGAGCATGGAGAGAGTAGTGGAGCTTATATAATTCGTATACCATTTGGTCCAAAAGACAAATACCTTGAAAAAGAGCTTCTCTGGCCTCATATCTCTGAGTTTGTTGACAGGGCGCTTAGCCATGTCATGCAGATGTCTAAAGCTCTGAGTGAGCATATCGGTGGTGGACAACCGGTGTGGCCTGTTGCTATTCACGGGCACTATGCAGATGCTGGAGATTCCACCGCACTTCTCTCTGGGGCTTTGAATGTACCAATGGTTTTCACTGGACATTCTCTTGGTCGTGATAAGCTAGAGCAACTCCTTAAGCAAGGACGGCCGAAAGAAGAAATAAATTCTAACTACAAGATAATGAGGCGGATTGAAGCAGAGGAGCTATCCGTTGATGCCTCGGAAATTATCATTACTAGTACAAGACAAGAGATAGAAGAGCAGTGGCGTCTTTATGATGGTTTTGATCCTGTTTTGGAGAGAAAGCTCAGAGCTAGAACGAAAAGAGGTGTGAACTGTCATGGCAGATTTATGCCTCGCATGGTTGTAAGTATCATCTTCATCCTCTTGTCTTCTAAGATTTTTCTACACAAGTCTTTGTGAAGATTAATGGCGCTTTGCTGTGTGAATCTAGGTGATTCCTCCAGGTATGGAATTTCATCACATTGTACCACATGATGTGGATACAGAGGGAGAAGGAGCTAGAGATGACGAAAACCCACAATCTGCTGATCCACCAATTTGGTCTGAGGTTAAACATTTTGCCTTTCATCACACGTTTACATATTACCGCTCTTCAAGTTGTTTCAGTGTTTCCTACAATATAATTATTTACTGTAAACTCTTCACTTGGGCAGATTATGCGTTTCTTTTCTAACCCACGAAAGCCTATGATACTTGCTCTTGCTCGGCCAGACCCTAAGAAAAATTTGGTAACTCTAGTCAAGGCCTTTGGAGAATGTCGTCCGTTAAGGGAACTTGCTAACCTTGTAGGTTCCCATCTTGTTCTTCTCAACTGAAGCGCATATACTGTATGTTGGTTTTCATGGNCATTTTCTGGCCTTTTTTTTTTTTTTTTTATGTTTCTCTTCAATTGCAGACATTGATAATGGGAAACAGAGATGATATTGATGAATTGTCTGGAACCAATGCCTCGGTGCTGCTTTCAATATTGAAACTGATAGACAAGTACGATCTTTACGGCCAAGTGGCAATGCCTAAACATCACAAACAGTCTGATGTGCCAGAGATTTACCGCTTAGGAGTCAAAACAAAAGTAAGGTTCTAGACTCATTTCCAATACAACTCTGACTGTTACTTTCCTCTTAGAGCTCATTATGTCACAATGTTTCCCTCTTTGGTTCTCTTGACCCTTTTTAATTGGTTTGGTTTCTGAAATTTAAAATTCTCTGATTGTTTTTACATTAAGCGAACAAACATTTTCTCAAAACTACTGTAATGTATACATAGGATGTTTTAGCTTGTATGTTCTGTAGCTGTTTTTGCACAGCAGGTTGTTGAACCATCTTATCTCAAACCATATTTTCAGGGAGTTTTTATCAATCCAGCTGTGATTGAACCATTTGGACTGACCCTCATTGAGGTAATTGTCTCTGTTTTCTCTTAAATGCTCTGTTCTTTTGTAATGTTATCTTATAACCAAGCCATGTGGTGTCTAACAGGCAGCAGCTCATGGTTTGCCCATCGTTGCAACCAAAAATGGAGGTCCCGTCGACATTCACCGGGTTCGTATCTCCTCATTTAACAGAAAAGCTTTTCATTTGTTATCTATATTAGCTCCATGATATAATCCTTATTCGACAGGTTCTTGACAATGGTCTTTTAGTTGACCCTCATGATCAACAAGCTATAGCTGATGCTCTCCTGAAACTGGTCTCAGACAAACATCTCTGGGCAAGATGCAGACAGAACGGCCTGAAAAACATACACCTGTTTTCTTGGCCAGAGCACTGCAAAACCTACTTGGCTCGCATAGCAGCGTGCAAGCAAAGGCATCCTCAATGGCAGAGAATCGACTTTGATAACTCTGACGCTGATTCACCTGGTGGTTCCCTCAGAGACATTCAGGATATCTCTCTGAACCTAAAACTTTCCCTAGACGGAGAGAAAGGTGAAGGTAAGAGTACCAATCTAGACGCTGAAGAGGCTTCTGCCGAACGAAAAGCAGATCTAGAGACAGCTGTTTCAACGTTGGCACAAAAGAAGACTTCCACAGAGAAAGTCGATAGCAGTGGCAAGATCCCAACACTGAAAAGACGAAAGTATATCTTCGTTATCTCTGTGGACTGCGAACAAGCCTCGGATCTTCTTGAAGTAGTTAAAACCGTTATTGATGTGGCTGGAAAAAGCGGGTCTTCAATAGGATTCATTCTCTCAACCTCAATGACTGTATCCGAGACTCACTCCACGATACTTTCAGGAGGCTTAAACCCTCAAGATTTCGATGCTGTGATCTGCAACAGCGGAAGCGAGCTCTACTTCACGTCCTCTGCTTCTGACGACAAGACCAAACTACCTTACGCGCTAGACTCGGATTACCATTCACACATAGAATACAGGTGGGGAGGAGAGAGCCTGAGAAAGACTCTGGTCCGTTGGGTCAGTTCTGTACACGAGAAGAAGAAGATGAAAAATGATGGACAGATTCTATCAGAAGATGAATCTTCCTCATCTAGCTATTGCCTATCTTTCCAAGTCAAAGACCCCTCTATGGTACAACAAAGCTCGATACAATTCGACAATTAGTGTTTTTGTTCCCGCTTGAATATTTCCTAACGTGGTGGCTTTATTCGCAGGTACCACCAATGAAGGAGCTGAGGAAGTTGATGAGAATTCAGGCTTTACGTTGCAATGCAGTTTACTGCAAAGGAGGGTCTAAGATCAACGTAATCCCTGTCCTTGCTTCACGATCTCAAGCCCTCAGGTATCTTGTACAAGAAACAATCAAGATCATCTAGAGTCTCTCTCATGGTGATCATCATATAACACTGAAGAAGCAATCGCAATCGATCTCTGGTTTAATTTGTTCAGGTATTTGCTGGTGAGGTGGGGAGTGGATTTATCAAAGATGGTGGTGTTCGTTGGAGATAGTGGAGACACGGACTACGAAGGGTTGCTAGGAGGAGTGCACAAAACAGTCATACTCAAAGGTGTAACCAGTGATGCAGCCGCGCGTGTGCTTCATGGAAACAGAAGCTACCCACTAGAGGACGTGACTGATCCAGTTAACAGTCCCAATATCACCGAAGCAGACCAATGTGGTGGTGACTCCATTAAGGCTGCCCTTGAGAAGCTTGGCATCAATCTCGTCAAAACATGAGAATGAGAATGAGGATGAATAATAATAAGACGTAAGCTAATGGCATAAAACTAATGATGTGTCTATTAGAAACAGGAAATAAAAACTTGAAGTTGAAGAAAGAAAGGAAATAATCCCCTATGCTAGCTGTTTCTTTAGCTTCTAGGAATAGTTGATTTTATGAATATTCTCCGCAATGCTTTACGGAAATTCTCTTTAGGAAAACCTCCTAATTAATTATAATGAAAAGAAAAATTATACATAATTATCTAAATACATAAAATATAATAATAAAGATATTTGGAGATATCTGCTGCATCATAATGATTTGATACTTTGACGGCTAAAGTTGATAAAGAGGGAGAAGTGAAACAAATCATCTACATGCTTAGGTAGCTGGTCAAAGAATCTACACGATCAAAATCTGTCTGACGAGAAGTGAAACAAATTAACAAAAGCATGAAGACTCCTAATTATGGCCGCTGGTCAGAGCTGCCTAAGGACATGTTGAGATCTGTGTTCTTGACTTGTTGTGTGGAGTTAGATGGCATATTGCCAACAATTATTTAGCCTTTTGCAAGAACAGGCAAGATTATTACCGTGAGACAACGCTGAATCTTCGCGTCACAAAATAGACACATCATTAGAGTATGTAACCTTACGGCCCGTGGCTACATTCGACTCCTGATTTGTCTGGGAAAGATGGTTTCAAGGACAATGTGTCTGTGAGTGATCCATTGCCAATGCCTCGGCCACTTCTGACTCGTTATGAACTTATACAAGGGCTCGGTGGTGAAGCCACATTTGATAGCAAAAACATTGCTGTTACCACATCAGGAGAGATTTTGTTGGTGAAAATAATCTTTTACAAGGCTACTGGGAATAGGATCTTCCGTCTCTACAAGAGGAATCCGAATAAAACCAAGACTGAGGTCGATTCTCTAGGTGCTGAGGCCCTGCTTCTGGATTTGGGTATCACCGTCCCTGCTGATCATACCCTCGGTATCGAGCCTAACTCCATCTATTTCACACGTGGTGACCGTCTCCGTAACCAGAAACCATTTGTGTGTATAATCTCTCATCAAAGCTCGTTAAACGCTTACAGGGTCTCTCCAACTTAAAGATCAAGGATGCTCGATGGTTTTTCCCGTCTTGATTTGTTTCTTTCTGCATTAATTTGGTGTTCTTGAGAGGTTTCCATACATTTTTCTTCTTTTTCTTGTGTTATTTTTCATTTTATTACTATGTATTTGTCGTCTTCGAAAACCTTTTCTGGACTTGAAGGATCTTAGTTAGCAGTCTTGGCATGGTGAAAGAAACATCACAAATCAAGTTTTCTCTTGATAGACACTCATGAATACGTTGCCTCCACTCCGCATTGCTGTCGCAACTCGCAACTAATACCTCGACTTTGCAGATTAGTTACTGCTAAACAACTAGAAAATATCTTCTCTTAAAGTCGATACATATTAAGAGTATTATTTTGTGGTTTTCATTTTTTTTCCACAAATGACAGGTTTAATTTTGTATTTCATAGGTGATTGGACTTTTGCAATGTTAAATTTGCATAATCCTTTTTGTTTTTGTTGTTACAGTTACAGACACATCACAACACAACACTCATAAATCACTGTAAAATCTTTTAAAAACAGTACTACTATTTTTTTATAAACAAAGAGTAACACATTAAGGAAATTTTTTTTAACACATTGCGATTTAGTATCAATTTACAGAAGAGAGATTTGGTTGGGGAGTGCTGACGAGGACTGAAAATGTGGAGACACGGCAAGGAATACCCTACTTCATATATTTTGTGGAAAATTAACTATATCACTCTTAATTATGTCATAAGTAATAATTCAAAATTTAAATAAAACTTATTATAACAAAAAAATAACTGAATCGATAGCACAAAGTAATTTGAACGGGATTTTATTCCGGATCGTAGGCAAAGTGTTGTCACTAGTACTACTCACTAGTACTAGGTTACAGAGATAATTTTTAGTAATGCTATCGAATGACCAATGATCGAAAAAATTCTTAAAAGTACAAATTTCACAGATACATATAAATAAAATATAGTATATGTATTTCGGATTCTCCATACTTAAAATTTCGATTATAATCGTATAAAATAATGCGTCTATTTTGTTTTTTTTTTTAAGGAAATAAATCAAATAATTAATCCCTTATCGATTACTTTCTCACCTCTCCCCTTTAAGGGCTGTGTTTTTTAAAAAAGAGAGGTCGGGTTGATACTTTTGATTAAGGTTAGGAAGGAAGTAGAATTATCATTGTATCTATTGTGATGCAGTGGAATATCTCCAAATATCTTAAATATCCATATTTTATTTATTTAAATAAATATATATTATTTATATTTTATTTATAATTAGGGTTTTATGGTTTTAAGTTTTCATTATAAATAGTCATATAGTTCTTCCTAATTAAAATAGATTTACTGAATAGCTTTTGATAAACCAGTATTCACAAACACTAGTTTCCAGAGTTTTATCCCTAGAAGATTCTGCTCTATCAGTTAGTATCATAGCCATTCCTTTGATTTCTTAATCAGAAATCGATTCTAGATGCTTCAGTATCTATATTTTCGAGGACAAAAATCTTTTTACCAAGAGAGAAAAGAGTTATGAAGCTTTGAAGTCCAAAGAGGTAAAAAAACGTCACTTTCAGGGACAAATGTGTGCAAAGCATAATTTCTCTCTCCTCTATCCTCTCCCGACTGAACTCCCCTCCGAAAGCTTCCACGCGTTTCTCAATTTCCGGCGTCGCTCCGGCGCGTCGTCCATCACGGAATCCGAATTCCATCTCCTTTTCTCTTGATCTATCGAACCAGCTCCATAAGCCATGGTTTCGGAAACCCCAATCCCAACGTCTCCGTTAAGCTCTTGATCTCTCTCTTCGCCGGCGACTTCCCTTCTCGCTGGAGATTCCTCGACCACAAGCTCTCCGTCGCCGAAAAAGTGGTGGTTCAACTCCAAACCTCCTCTGTCGAGGACAGCTAAAGCTAAACTTCCTTCGCCAGAGCCTGATCCTCGGTGGCCTTATCTGAACCAATGGAGCGGTAGCAAAACCTCTCTAGCTGACACAATCAGTCAAATCGAGAGCTCGGCAGAAAAATCACCAGCTCTATCTTCATGTCCGGCTATTGAACCGATGGAGACTGCTGCTGCTCTCCATTCACCGGTAGCGCGTTCGTTGAAAGACGGGGATCCTTCTCCGAAATCCAAACCACCGACGGGAACTGTGGCTCACCCACCGACTTTTGGAACTGTGGCTCCTCCACCGAGCTCGGGAATTGTAGGTCCACGGAGTTCGGAAACTGTGGCTCCTCCACCGAGTTCGACGGGAATAATGGCTCCACCACCGAGTTCGACGGGAGCTGTGGCGGGAGCTATGGCTTCTCCACCGATTTCGACGGGAGTTGCGGCTCTTCCACCTAGTTCGACGGGAACTGTAGCTCCTCTTCCGAGTCCGATGGGAACGGTGGCTCCTCCACTGAGCTCGACGGGAATTGTGGCTCCTCAGCAGCGTCAAGGCCCTCCACCTCCAGGCTCTATTCAATATCCCCCTCTCGGCGCATGGAATAAGAAGCTGAACCTTTCAGCCGCTCCTCCTCTCACAAATAAACTTCCTGCCCGTTCTACAGTGAACCAAAGAATGTGGCCTCCTTTAGGAGCGTCAAAGCCTTCCCGTTGTGAGCCATAGGTTTTGGAAAAACCAGCAAGCATGGAGGATGATATCAGGTTTCCTTGGGCAGCAAAAATGAATCCATCTTCAAGGAACCTTTATAGAGCAACTGAACCTGAATTCCTCGAAGACGGAACTCCAAAGGTAACAATCCCTCAACATGTTTTGGTGCAAGGCTTAGAGAATCAGAAGGAATACGTATTAGGGCAGTTCTATAGGTGCACCCCTCCTCCTGGTGGCTTAATCTTTGCGGTGTTCAACAACTTATGGGGAAGAACATGCAAAATAACCATTAGGAAACTTGGGGATTGTAGCTACCTATTCCATATTCCCGATGAATCCACTAGGACTTGGGTTCTTCAGAGAGGGCTGTGGCATGTTGACGATTGTCTGATGTTCGTTGCCCCTTGGACCCCGGAACCTTCCTTAGCTATCCCTGAAATCAAAACACTTCCAGTGTTGGTAACCTTAAAGAAGATACCTATCATCTTGTACTCTATCTCCGGAATTAGTCATATAGCGTCAGGACTAGGTGCTCCAATGGCAACTCACAAGCCTAGGCTAGATCCCATCTTTACGGGTGAAGCCAAGATTTTGGTAGAGGTGGAATTGAGCAAAGCCTTTCCGCCAAGAATTGCAGCTACAGATAAAACAAGATTTATTTGTATGGTTGATGTGGAATACGCATGGCTGCCATCAAAATGCGCTAGGTGTGGGCAATTAGGACACAAAATTAAGCGATGTTTACAATCTGCAAATGATTCAAGTGTAGTTGTTAATACAACAACTCAGGCTCCCGTGGTGGATGACATCGAGGTGTGTTCTGTGGTTATTACAAGTACTCCAATGAAAGATTTATTATCTGCCTCAGCTCAAATTGCTTCTGTCCCGACTTCTGTCACTGAGGTACCTCCTTGTGACCCTATTACATTTGCTCCAAGTACCGCTATTGTGTCTCCCACACAATCTATCACCAGTGAGAAAGTTATTGAGTCTCCTATCTTAGGGGCTGCCAGTCCTTTATCAGTTACAACAACTACTATTGCTCATGAACAACTCACTGTCCATATGGCGAGAGAGAGTTTGATTGAGCCAGATCTCGGTTCTAATAAGTTTGCCTTGTTGGGTTCACCGGTGGAAGAAGAAGATCCGTCAGATTCAGATCAGGCGGATTTTATGACACCGGCGGGGAAAAGAATCCTTCGAGATAGACCGGTTAAGCCATCAGCAAAGGCTAAAGAAATGCATTGGCAATCAACGGCTCGCGGGCGTGGGATCCGTGGACGTGGAGGACGAGGCTGAGTCGCATTTTCTTTATCATAAGTATATCGAAGCGGAAGATTTGGTATCATCTAGTTCATCTTTTATACTCCTTACTTGTAGCCGTCTTTTCGGAAATAATAAAAGTTTGCGATCTATGACATATATGAAGACGATGAGATTTACAGATCTAGTTCTATCCTAGAAGCTTCCTCTCCATCATACAGACGATCAAATTCTCTCTGTTGAGAAGAGAAGAGAAACAAACAAAAAGCATGGAGATACCTAATTATGGCCGCTGGTCGGAGCTACCTATGGATATCTTGAGATCTGTGTTGGAACTTTCGAGTATTGTGGATTGCCACAGCGCTACGATGGTGTGTTGGAATTGGTACTTGTATTCAAAACAAACATTGCTCCGGAAAAGCGGATCTCCTTGGCTGATGCTGTTTCCAGAGGATGGTTGCGTGCTGTACAACCCAAAAGAAAATAGGGTTTGCAGGACGAAGAGAGACTTTTCAGGGATACGATTCCTTACAAACTCAGGTAACTCGTTCCTGGTGCTAGATTCTCGATGTAATCTCTTTATCATAGATGTGTTCAGCGATAAGAGGATCGATCTTCCACCTATAGATTCAATGAACGGTGGCCGTTTTAGACTCCACCAAGTAGAAGGTAAGGCATTAAAGGACGAAATAATTAAGGGCGTCTATTGTATCACTCAGTCTTGGGAAAATCTGAGGGGTGCTTTATGGGTAGACGAGAAGACGGAAGAGTACGTTGTTGTGTGGCGTTTCCACACTGCTTCCAACTATTATTTAGCCTTTTGCAAGAACGGGCAAGATTATTACCGTCAGACAACGCTGAATCTTGGCTTGGGGTTAGATGGCATATCTGATATGGTACTCAAAGGTTACATGCTTTACGTCCTTACGACGAATGACTTCATTCGACTCCTGGATATGTCTGGACAAGATGGTTTCAAGGATATGTCTGCGAGTGATTCATTGACAATGCGTCGGTCACTTCTGCCTCTTGATGAAGGGCTCGATGATGAAGCCACATATGATAGCGAAAACATTGCTGTTACAACATCAGGAGAGATTTTGTTGGTACATAGCATTCTTTACGAGGCAACCAGGAATAGGATCTTCCGTCTCTACTAGACAAATCCGGATGACAACAAGACTGTTGAGGTTGATTCTCTAGGTGATGAGGCCCTGCTTCTTGATTTGGGTATCACTGTGAAAGTGGCTGCTGATCATACCTTTGGTATCGAGCCAAACTCCATCTATTTCACACGTGGTGACCGTGTCCGTAACCGTAACCGTAACCGTAACCAGATACCTTCATCCCCGGTTGACATTTGTGTCTATAATCTCGCAACAAAGATCCTTACACCCTTCCCGGGTCTCTCCAACTTAAAGCTCAAGGATGCTCGATGGTTTTTCCCATCTTGATTTGTTTCTTTCCGCATTAGTTTTGTGTTCTTGAGAGATTTCCATACTTTTTCTTTTCCCCTTGTGTTATTTTAATATCTTTATTTCTCCTATCTATCGTACGTCGTCTTTGGAAACATTTTCGGGACTTGATGAAGGAACTTGGTTAACAATCTTGATATGATGAATGAAACATCACAAATCAAATTATCTCTTGATACACATTGAACACGTACCTTGCATCGCGAGTAGCGGATGTTACAACTTAATTGTACCTCGAATTTGCAGCTTACTGTTTTGTTACTCCAAAATAACTAGAAAAAACACTACTACTGATCATATGTGATTGGATTTTTGCAATGTTAAGATTTGCATTATCATTTTTTCTTTTTAGTTACATACATACATATCATTCATTAAATCACTGTAAAATCATCTAAAACACTAATTGTAGATACAGCATCATAGATCACACATCTAATTGTAGCATAAATAAAATAAACACCGCAACAGGAAGTACCTACTCGACATGTTATATTTTGTTGAAATTAACTATAATCATTTTCTTAATTATTTCGTGTTTTAAGTAAAATTTCAAAAAAAATAAAAACTTATTAAAATATAAATTAAATATCACTGATTCCGATAGCACAAAGTAATTTAAAGATGGTTTTATTCTGGAACGTGGGCAAAGGTGCTGTCACTAGTACTAGGTTACAGAGAAACCATTGATGCTATGGAATGGTCCAAACTTTTCTTAATCGTTAATTCCATTGATTTAGGTAAAATATAGTAGTATANAAGAATAAAAAAAAAAAAAAAAAAAAAAAAAAAAAAAAAAAAAAAAAAGTATATGTCATGGATTTCTTTTCCTCTAAAGGTTTGATCTCTACAAAGATGATTAAACACTCCAAAGGGTAGAAAATCGGTAGAAATGGTATAATTATTTTATTTTCTGTCTTACCGTTAATATATACAGTGTATAGGTTAAAAACAAAAAAAAATTGTCGTCAAAGACTCAAATTACAGTACGTATTAGATGAATCGTGCGAATCGGTGTTATATTTATAAATCCAAACGTTCTTTCGCTTTTTCAAAAAACTCCATTAACCATTAATAAAAACAAACTTGCCAACTTTCCCTCTCTCCGCGCATTTCCATTTCGTCTGAGTCTCACTCTCTCTTTTTTTTTTTGTTCTCTCTCTCTCTCTTCCTCTCTCAATTTTCCCGGGAAAGCATTTTCTCGGCAAAATCAAACGGAGCAATTTTCGCTTCGCAGAGGAAGAGAATGGATAAGTTTCAGTACAGATACACGAGCTTCGGTTTCGTGACGATCTGTATCGGATCGATCGCGCTCGTTTGTTTGATCTCTCGATTTTCCGCCTCTTTCTTCGATTACTCTCTCCAGAAATTTGAATTCTCGTCCCCAGAAAGCGAGCTCCGGAGAAGCGTTTACACCGCCGGAGATGAAAACAGAGTCGTTGATTCTCGAGACGTCTCTCAACAGATCCTCTCCGTCAAATCAAATAATTCCAGTGTAAGTGTCACTTCGTCTCTATCTTATCTGCAATCAAACAGAAGATATTTCTCGAGAAAATTAGTTTGATTCAATGTACTCATCGATTTCCAAGTTTTTCCCGAAACGGAAATTCGAATCATCGCGTCTCCTGGGTGATTTCATCGCTGATCTCAAAATTTCAAATGAGAATTTATCGTCATCACATGATCGAAAACTTTTTCCATGATTCGGCGATTTTGAAATTGATTCCAGAATCTGACGATCTTTCGTTTTCCGAATCAGGAATTTCGCTTTAACATGTGCATTGTTGTTACTTTTGAATCAGTTGCAGAGGAAACCGAAAAAGCTAAGCCGGAGAAAAATGGTGGGACAAGGACTGGGGAAAGCAAGGGCTTCGATTCTCAAAGCAGCTTCTAATCGTAACGCTACATTGTTCAGCTTCGACCTTCCAAACCCAGAAGTCTACCGTAATCCCGCAGCTTTGCATCGGTAAGTGATGTTCACCAACCAATTTTAAATTAGATAATTAGATTCAAAGCAATCGCTGATTCCAAAAGTTTGAGTTAAACTGCTTTGCTTTAAAGTGAGTGTGCACGGCTAATTCTCTGGGTTATGCATAGATTTTACTAATAGAAAAATAGAAAAGAAAAAAAAAAAAAAAAAAAAAAGAATTCTTCTAATTGACGCTAACGATCGAGTCGATACATTTGAGGCAACTGAAACTCATATTTACATTCGTTTTTTTTTTTAATTCGAAATTTTACACACTCACACACACCACTAGTTCTGTATCATAGTCTCTGAGAAAGCATCGACCGACTTACTTATTACTCATGATGAACATTTGCTTTATGCTATATACATAAAATCAAGAAGGTGATTTTGAGAGAAACTCTTTCACAAGCAATCGATTTATTTGAGATTATAGGATACATATGCTATTGTAGATTAAATTAGCCAGTCTATAGAGAATAAAGTTCTAGGCGGTGCATTTAAGCCAAATTAGTCTGCTACAACGAATTAAGGTTTTAGTTATGTGTCATTTTCACGAAATTCGTCATTTCTATACACATTTGGCATTTATCAGATTACGGCTCATCAGCTAGAGCCTATGGTTACACTTTAATTTCTTGCCTTATTAATTGTAATGGTCCATAATCACTTTTAGTCAACTAAAATCACCTACCAAGTGTCAGGTAGCTGCAGTTGTAGCTGAGTGGAGTTTAACTAAATCAATGATTAGCGATTCTTCTTTTTTTTTTTTGGTTTTGCAGGAGTTACTTGGAAATGGAGAAGAGGTTTAAGGTGTATGTATACGAAGAAGGCGAGCGACCGTTAGTTCACGACGGACCGTGCAAGAGCGTGTACGCCGTCGAAGGCAGATTCATAATGGAGATGGAAAAAGAGAAGACGAAGTTTCGTACTTACGACCCGGACCAAGCTCACGTCTACTTCTTGCCCTTCAGTGTTACTTGGCTGGTCAAATACTTATACGAAGGCAATTCCGACGCAGGGCCTTTGAGAACGTTTACGTCTGATTACATCAGATTGATATCCACTAATCACCCTTTCTGGAATCGAACCAGTGGAGCTGATCACTTCATGCTTGCCTGTCACGACTGGGTAATTAATCAACATTTCATCTTTCTCTTTAAATTTTTGCTCTGTTTTTATACAGAGTTTGGTTTAAATGGGGTTTCTTTGTTTTTACTAACGCAGGGACCTATCACTTCACAAGCCAATGCAGATCTCTTCAACAAATCGATTCGTGTGATGTGCAATGCTAATTCATCAGAAGGGTTCAACCCTATAAAAGACGTGACTCTCCCTGAGATCAAACTCTACGGCGGTGAAGTCGATCGGAAACTCAGGCTATCTAAATCCCTAATGGCTTCCCCGCGGCCGCACCTAGGGTTCTTCGCAGGTGGAGTCCACGGACCCGTCCGACCGATCCTATTGAAACACTGGAAACAGCGTGACCCGGAAATGCCTGTATACGAGTACCTTCCTAAAGACTTGGACTACTACGATTTCATGAGAAGCTCAAAGTTCTGTTTCTGTCCCAGCGGCTATGAGGTTGCTAGCCCTAGAGTCACCGAAGCCATCTACGCCGAGTGCATCCCCGTCATTCTCTCTGTTAACTTCGTGTTGCCTTTCAGTGATGTTCTCCGTTGGGAGAGTTTCTCTGTTCTTGTCGACGTTTCGGAGATTCCGAGGTTGAAGGAGATTCTGATGGCTATCTCCGATGAGAAATACCAACGGCTTAAACGTAACTTGCGGTACGTGAGGAGACATTTCGAGCTCAACGATCCACCGCAGAGGTTCGATGCTTTTCACATGATACTTCACTCCATTTGGCTACGCAGACTTAACTTGAAGCTTACGTAAGGAAGAAGACTCGTATAGGTCATATAAAAAAAAAAAATCATTCTGTTAGTTTTCTTTTTTTTTTTTAAGTCAAACCTCAGAAGTGTAGTACCTTAAAGTCAAGATATAGTGGAGACTGGAGAGTGTTATTATTACTAAGTGAAATGAATGGTGAATTATTGTAACTTTCTAAATCAATAGAGCAAGTAATATAAAAGATCTATATCTTTATACTTTACCAAAGGACGAGCTATTAACAATCATTTGGTTGGGACGAAGTTGTGAGAAAAGCGTTCGATCTGAGACCTTAGGATCTCACCGAGCGAGAAACGGTGGGGTGGTTGCGGTTGCGGTTGCGGTTGCGGTGCGGCTGAAACCGGCGGCGGTTCATGCGATGCAACTGCAACTCTGTCTTTTGCATTGTCTTCAATCTTGACCTCGAGATGGATCGGTCTCATCTCTTTCTTCATTGATTCCACAAACTCCATATCGATTTTGTTGCCGGAAATGTCTCTAACGTAAAAGGCGTTGAGCGATTTCTGGCCTTGCGTCTCGACATCTGCACGGACGACGGTCAAGCCGTTCTCACGGAGCACACGAGATATGTCAGAGAGTAAGCCTACTCTGTTCTCTGCGCATAACTCCAACTTTAACCCCTGCATCAGCCACACACCACACACCCAATTTTGTTTACCATTCTTAACTACAATCCAACAGTTTTTGTGAATCTTCCTCTAATTTCTTCTGTCTGAGACATCCCAAAGTTAGGATTGTGGTTAACAACACGTACAAAAATGTTACAGAGTTTTGTTTTACCTCGCAAACCCGACGTTCTATCGCAGCTTCCAAGCATTTAATCACCCGTTCTTTCTCGCCTTCCGTGTTCAATGCTCGTCCATCTATGTGTCTTATGAAGTATTCCTACAAGTTTCAAACCAAGACATAAACATCGAAACCCTACAGATATAATAATTTCATAGAAGCTACATTCTTGACCTACCTGAAAAGCATCAGCTCCATCAGACCGGAGAGCAGCGTGGAAGATAACGTATTGCATATCAACCAAAGTACATATTGTATCAAACATGAGCCTTCTTCGATCCTTAGACTTCACGGTCACTATAGAATAACCTCTCTCTTCGCAATTCCCAATCGAGACCATCGTCGTCTTTCTATCACAGTACTCCAACTTGGACGACAGTAGTGACAATGACGAAGGTCCACAAAAAGGTTCGTCAAAGTCTCTCACAGATAGCATTAGCTGATGCAACCGTCTCTCCACGTTGGAGTTCATACAACCTTTGCCTTGTCCAGCAAGAAACCCATCCATCTCGTTCTCCTTGTGACCCACGTGTGTAGAGTTTGAAGCTGGATCCGTTGTGGCACGGATCACAGTACTGAGGTGGTCCTCAATGGAAGCCAAGCGGCTCGGGTCATCAATGGGAGCGTGAGTATTGTCGTCAGAGACATAGGCAATGCAAGCCAAACGAGCGTTGTGGCTCCAAGCATGAGCTTCTAAGACGTTGCAATGTAAGTCGGCGAAAGCAGCAAATATCTCTGAGAAGAGGCCTGGTCGGTCTGTCCCCGTCATCTCTATTGCTGTGTGCTCACCGTGATCAATCAATGGAGGTTCCAAGGAGTTACTGCTTGCATTGTTGATCAGCTCGCTGGCCTTCACAGAATCGGATTCTCTCCTGCTAGTACCAATGGCCTACATTATGAATTCATATTTCTAAGTCGTAAATACACTCAAATCAAACATATACATGGTTTATTCAAAGATACAAGTTTAGAACAAACATGTTGGATGTGGTTGATGACGCTTATATCAGTGAGTTTGTTGCCGTGCTCGTCTTTAACATGGAAAACTGCATACAAGTTTAGTTTTCAAAATGGAGCTCTGAAAATGATCTGAGTTATATGAGAAATGCTGATATATACGTACGTACCATCCATGAACCATCCGCCATCGGAAGAGATGTAACTCTTTATAATGATAAGATTCATGTCTGTCAAGATTTGCACCACTTCTAGAAGAAGTCCTTGTTTGTTCTCACTATTCACCTTCATTATCAACCAGTTCACATTAGAAGACACCCAAATCGGATAAGAACAATGGAAACGGAAAACGCAAGACTGCAACACGCGTATGCGTCCAAGAGCAAGAGCAAGAGCAACATTGGTTTTCCCTAACTTCTTAAAATCTCATTCAATTTTGTGTGCGTACCTTCACAACGGTGCAATCTTGGATGCTGTCATTGTCAATGTAGACCCTGCATCTGTAAATTACACACAAAGAAAAGAAGAAGATGAAGAAAATGTATACAAATGCACTCATATATCCACTGTTGTTTAAAGATATTATAGCAGAGAAAGAGAGAAAAGAAACTTACGGTGGTCCATATATGCGTTCACCAAGATTCTCGAAATCAGGATCAAAGTAAGGCCAACAAACTTTCTGCATTGTTTCCACCGCAAGATCTGTGATCCCTGTATTAGTATTAGGACAGGAGATACAAGAAGAAGGTAAAGGAAACGATTCTCCTTATCTAACCAATATAGGCAGAGATTCTGTTTCCACGGATATGCGTTTTGTTTTTTTTTTTTTTGTGTAAATCCGAAACCATATAGGTAAGAAGCTTGATTTTTTAAACAGAGGAGCCGATGAATGACGAAGACATCTCCACCTTCTAATACAGAGGATTTAACAAGATAGTCATTTACTAAGTTTAGCTAAGGGGATTAGTGTATTATAACGTGTGGAATAAGTTAGTTTCTAGGAGAAGATAAAAACTTTTTTAAAAGCTTAATGAGAAATTCTATTATAGATACATACTAGGATAAAATGACAAAATCATTCAGGAATTGGTTAAATATATAGTGTAGAGTAGCACCATAGGTCAAGAACTTGTCAAAGTCAAATACAAGAAATGGTAAAGAGACTCAGTGAAAATAAGGTGTTCCTTGTTTTCATGCTTGTCTCTCTCTTCATTGTTTGTTGACATCCACATGTTTTCCTAAGTTTCTGGAGAAATTAAAGTTACAAAATCTCTGTTTGTAACGATACTAAATCATGTGAATAATTTAGAAACCACATACACAAGAACGTGTGATCTCTTTATCCCTATCATTCGGCTTTGAAAGGATCTTCATAATTCACCATAAATTGCAAATTTCCACCATAATATTAGTATATACCACAGAAATGCATTACTAATCTACTATTCAATATCTACACCCACATGGTGAGAAACCGTGTAATTAGTACTTACACTACAAACACACACACACAAACATATATATCCAAACTAGTACGCCTGAAAGGCATCTACCAAGAAATCAAGAGATGGAACCTATCTAAATGGTAACTACATTCATTGCTAACGAGTTCCATATACAGGTCCAAAAATGCAATAATGTCATGCTTATGATAAACTAGATCTATATCGACCTCCAATAACTAACTCTTATGAAAAGCTAAAAACCAAAACCCTTACTCATAACAATCTGAACATGCTTTCAAATCATAACATCGGAATCAAATCATCAGATTCGAACAGATATTTGGGGTGTATATAGACTTGAGAATTTACTCTCTATCTTCAAAGCCATTACAAGCAAATTCACATAAACAGCCTCGACAAAAAGCTCAGATCACAAAACTGAATCATAATACTAGAAAGTCAAGTGGAAGGGAGAGGCAGAACGAGAACAAGAGTATCCTTACTTGAGGCATAAAGGAAGTGTTGATCTGAGGCAAGTGAAAGCCATTGCAATATACACAATCACTGCTTGTATGAAATCATGCATACAAGTATAAGAAAAATCCTGCAGCAGGAAAAAAAAAAAACACTTTTTGAGCAAATAGTGAATATGTGATTAAGAAAGAGATTAGTGAAGATAAGTCTTCAATTTCACACATTTTTTTAGGATGAAAATCTTCCATCAACGCAAATGAAAAGATTTACATCATCAAAAAAGATGTGAAATTTAGGCATCCAAAACCCACGAAGCAAATTTGAAGTCCTGTGAGAATCATAACATAACACCGCCATAAAACTTCAGTTTGTAGTAAAGCCTATTTAGGTATCAATCGAAGATTTCTTAAAGGTAAAAAATATTATATATCAACGCCTAAAATATATTTCCCAAACAAAATTTCAGCTGAAACAGAAGAAAAGGCAAATGCAAGTACTCGAATCAAATCGAACCAGTGGAAAGGAAACTCAAAACAATCACCTAAACAATGTAGAATCAAACTCCAAATTGTAGAATCAAACTCCAAATCTGCTTCGCCCAGTGAGCTCGCACTAAACCCAGCTAAAACCACCAGTTCCATGCGCCACCAGATATCCAAATTTGATCAATCAAACCACTAACTTCGATAATTTCTCATTAGAAGCCTCTTGCACGAACTGTGATTTTGATTTTGAATTTGAGAACCCGGAGGATTTACAAGAGCAGCTTGTTTCCCAGTGAAGTCCATTCTGAAAAATGAGGCCACCGATTAACTTTCCTCATGTTTGTTGGGGCTTTACAAATATTTTGAGCCTCACAATCGGCGGCCCATTAGTGTACTACTTTTGCGTTTTTCCTTATTACAAACAAAATTTAGTCCAAATAAAAAAAGTGACACAAGTAAAACAGATGTTGAAGTCTCTATAAATTTTTTATAGATAATATGACAAAAAAATGTTTTGAATTTGAATAACACAATAACAAAAAAATCACCAATTTAGATTCTCTTTTTAACAATTTATAACTTTAGATCGTTTATAAAAATCACAGCACAAACAATATTGTGAAACCCATACCATTTACATTTCCTTTCCTTTTTTTTTTTTTTTTGTCAGAAAAAGGAAAGTGTTGTCACAAAAAAAAAGTTTGCGAATATAAATAAACGAAAGGTTTTTGAGTTTTGACTCACTGTTACATAATTAAACTTATGGGACGATCGATTACATTGTGTGGGATAGTGAAAAAATAGTCACTTAACACAAAAAAAATGTTGGCTTTATATTTCATTTTACTCGCCTTTGCCGTCGTCATGACAATTACGGGTCCCCGACTAGCCATCACTGTTGCCGTTACTCAGCCGGCCTTCTTAATAATACAAAATCCCAATAACACCCTTACACCACGTCGAGTAATTACTTCTCAGCCACTAGACCACGACGAGTCGCTCCTCCGTCAAGCTTCTAAAGTAGACCCAAACCCACCACCTAAATTGCCTAAAAAACTCGCTTTCATGTTCTTAACAACAAAGTCTCTTCCATTCGCACCGATTTGGCAGCTTTTCTTCAACCAAACCTCTGATCACAAGTCTCTCTACAATGTGTACGTCCACGTAGACCCGACTCAAAAACACAAACCGGGTTTGTTCGGCATGTTTCATAACCGGATCATACCCTCCTCAAAACCGGCTTACCGGCACACGCCAACACTCATCTCCGCAGCGCGTCGTTTACTCGCTCACGCGCTCCTCGACGACCCTTCAAACTACATGTTTATCCTTCTCTCCCCTTCTTGCATTCCACTTCATAGCTTCAACTTCACCTACAATACACTTGTCTCCTCCACAAAGAGCTTCATCGAGATTCTCAAGAACGAGCCGGGCTGGTACGACAGGTGGGCCGCGCGTGGACCATACGCGATGCTCCCGGAGGTTCCACCGGAGGAGTTTCGTATAGGCTCACAGTTCTGGACCTTGACAAGAGACCATGCGAGGATGGTGGTGAGTGACGTGGAGATATGGTCCAAGTTCAACAAGCCCTGCGTAAGAAAAGACACGTGTTACCCTGAGGAGCATTACTTCCCTGCTCTCCTCCACAAGCGGGACCCACAAGGGTGTGTGTCCGCTACGCTCACGCACGTTGATTGGAGCGTCAGCGACCATGGTCATCCCCGAACGTATAAACCGTCGGAGGTTGGGGCTGAGCTTATACAAAAGCTGAGAAGTGCACGGCCTAGGTACGGAGACGGCGGCAGAGCGAGGAAGGACCCGTTTCTGTTCGCTCGGAAATTCTCTCCGGCAGGGATTAGTCCGCTGATGAACATAGCTCGAAACGTCATCTTAAAGTGATTGATTCGAATCATCTCAAAAATTTCAAGTGTTGTATATATATATTTAAGTATTTAACCATCATTTAGATGAACGTTGCATGATATTTAAATAAATATATTTTATTAATATAAAAGTTTTTTTGAACACGTAAAATGAGCAGGAGAGAAAATGGGCTAATTAATCGATGGAGAAACAATTTATAAGCTTAAACTTTAGGAGTACTGATTTGATTAAATTTAGCTCTTTAAAAGATTTTCTTATGTTTAAACATGTACGCATGGATGTACAATATATTTGAGAAGATTCCAATAAGGTTTTACTATAAGTCCAAAAGCTACGAGACACCAAGGCTTGGGAGAATTACAAGATTCGATATAATTAGCAAAAGGAAATGGTAAAATTAGTAAAAGAATGATTGAAAGAGAGAAGAAATCACAAGAAACGCGGCTGGCCCTAACTTCCTCAACAAGGAATCTCAGCAATAACAAACAAAACAAAGGAGGCATCAACACTAGATTTCGTCGGTCTGATTCGAATCCCAAACGAATCAGACAACAGAGAGAGACACTCCTTCGAATATACCAAACTCCATCCTTTGATTAGAATCCCAGTTGAACAAACCCTCAAATTCATTTGTATCTCTTCCTAGACAATCAATCTTGAAACCCTGATCCATCAAAGAGGATGCTAATATCGCGGGTTACCTAGGGCTTCTTGATTTTCATTGATCTTGTTTAGACAAAACGGATGGGAAGCTTTCATCGCCGGACTTTTTCATACGATAAACTTCCGACCGAACCCATTCGGCTCTCGGTTCGCAAACTAGATGGATCTTCCTTCGGTAAATGCATATGCATCACATCTATTAACATTTCTTTTTGGTCTCTACTTATCAATTTACTCATTCGTTAGCTCCAAATTAATTTTATTTACTACTTGAAGATGTTTGCGTGCTGAACTCGGCTACCATTGGGGATCTCAAGCTTGCCATAGAGACTGCCTTCAGCCACGTCCCCAAGAAGGGACCCTCCAAGATCTCATGGTACGTTTTTCAACTTTTCTTTAGAACTTTCCCTCCCATTATGATTAATCTTAATTTGAAACAAGTGTGTTTTAATGGTGAAGGCCACATGTGTGGGGGCATTTCTGCTTGTGTTTCGGGGGTCAGAAGTTAGTCCTGGATACGGACAGCATCGGAAGTTATGGAATGAAAGACGGAGATGAGGTTTTATACCCGATATTCAGCTCATTTCGTGATAATTCTTTTTGAGTGATAGAGGTTCTTTAGGCAAGAGCGAGTTTGGATCTAACAAGACGTACGTAATTACGTGAATATTTCAGGTAAGGTTCAACAACCATGTGTCGGGCAATGCGGTATTGAGCAAGGGATATTCTAGAAAATCCAAACAAAAGAATTCGTAAGTTTTATTTTTCAATACAATAATTTGGTTCTTGCTGAATAATGTTTGTTCACAATATCATAAGGGTNATAAGGGGGGATATACGGAAAAAAAAACCTTTTTTTTTTTTTTTTTTTTTTTTTTTTTAATAATCCGTATTCCGTTTTTGTCTTTGTCGGATTGTGACGATCCTCGGTTTTGTTCACTCGAATTAACAATTGTTGTACTGAATATTATAGAGTGAGGGTAGGGCTAAAGGAGGAAGATCACGAGGAAGTGAATAGAATAGAGGTGCTTAATCACGACTCTTGGGATGATCTCGAGAAAGGAAGCTTCGTGGGGTACGGAGATGATGACTTAGAAGCTTCCCTAGGTGAAAGCAGGACTTGTCTATCCCCCGTCCCAGGTTGCTGTTTTGTTTTGGGTTTAAAGGAGCTTTTGGGGTTTGGTAATGACCGAGGATATTACTCTTTGAGGGATACTTGGAGAGACGATTGATTTCTTTTCTTTTTGTTTTTTCCCACTTTTTTTTTAAGATTTTTGGTCACAGGACACATTTAATTTTGTAATCACAACAAAATGATCCAAGGATCATGTTATATTACAAAGGATAGTAGTTTCAGGCAAGCTTATACAATGATCATAGTACAGACAGTGCCATAAAAACAAAAAAAGTGGGAAAACAGAGCTTTTGGCAGAATACAACACACAAAAAAACAACTCCGAAGAGCTGTAATGGCGACTAAGAAGTTACACCGCCACTGCCAAAAGCTCTACAAGGGGAAAGATAAATGCACTACCACAAACCTAAACCAGAGAACAAGGACTCCCACAAGAACTTGACTAAACATGAAGACATATAGAGAGACAAACAACTCCAAAAAGACGGTCAAGACCAAACCTTAACTAGATAATCACAACTCACTCACAGGATTCCCAGGAACACAACAGCTGTAGAAACAGGCTCCTTTGTTTAGAAGGAACCTGCTAAAAAGTTGGAAAAAAACAGCTGCTACGTCCTGGGAAAGAAACTGAGTTCTAGGTGAAATCTATGGGTTTAGAGACCAAAACCCTAGAAAATTACTCGACTGATACTAAAGTTTNTTTTTTTTTTTTTTTTTTTTTTTTTTTTTTTTTTTGGAGGATTTAGTAAAGTATATCGCACCTCCATAGATGTTCCAGAAGGTTATCCACAGTGCTGCTGCTGATTCTACCACAACGTTGGATGTTTAATCCCAAAAGCGTGTGGCCAAGTTTTTGTATGCATGCCTTGCTTTTGTCTGTAATCGCTGAGCAGCCGCCAACAGAAAGCACCTGAAGATTCAGATGGTTTGGAGACGTTGCCAAAGCCTTGATCCCGTGATCTGAGACCAAAGTATTTGAGATGTCAAGGTCATTGACTGAGTAGCAGTTCTTGGCTACTGCGACGAGGCTTGCATCGGTGATGTTCTTGCAGCCGTCAAGGTTAAGAGACTCCAATGTGCGTCCATGGCAGACGGAAACTGCAGAGACGGTGTTGTCTGAAACATTGATGCATCCGCTTAGATTCACCTTCACTAGACCAACATTGTTGTTTTGAAGCAACTCGAGCACACCTGCATCCGTCACTCCGTTCAGTCCACAGAGTTCAACGTCCTGAAGCTGGTGACAGAACCTCCCCAAGAAAGCGAGGCTTGCATCCCCAAACCCAGGGCAGCAACGGACTGACAATGAACATAAGGAGCTGCAACTGGCTGATGGCAGAGGTGATTCCGTGTTGAAGTCCTGGATGCCTAAACAGTTTGCCAAAGAGAAAGCCTTTAGCTTTGAGCCACAGTTCACGAGAAAACCCAAAAACCCATACTGGTTGATCCTGTGGCATTCCTCAAGTTTCAAACTTTCCAGCGACAATGCAGATTTAGCCAAAGCGACTAGTCCTTTGCCAGAAACAAGCAAGCATTTGCTTAGAGAGACGTGCTTCAGATCAGGGCAACCGTTTGCAACAGCTTCGAGCCCAACATCAGTCATGCCTCTGCACGAGGTTACTGAGAGGGACTTCAGTTTCTTCATCCCTTTAGCATTTCCCATGACCCAGAAACCTTTCTCGTTCACACCTTGAAGGCCATGAAGCACAAGATCCGTAACTCCTGCTCCGTAGTGGCCAAGAACGGCAAGAGGAAGACCGGTTATGTTCAGCATCTGGAGTTTCACTTTCGTCAAGTAAGAACCAGCTTGAGCCAAGAGGAAGGCAACTCCTTGATCTCCAATGCGTGGGCAGCTCCTGATAGAGATGGATCTCAGATTAGCACAACGTCGAGCAATAGCCCTTAACCCTTCGTTTCCAACGCCAGAGCACGAGTCGATTGTCAGATCACTCAGATTCAAGCAGTTCTCGGCGATTGTAACCAAAGCCTTATCAGTAATCCCCGGGCAACGTGAAAGGTCGAGCTTTTCGATCATCGGGCATGACCGTGCAATCTCAGAAAGTCCCATATCACTAACTGCAGGCAAGTTCCACAGAGAGAGAACCCTAAGAGATGGACAACCATGAGCAATTGCTCCAAGGCCAGCGTCTGTCACTTTGCTGTCAAAACCACTCCCACGGATTTGAAGCTTCCCCAACCCACCACGAGTCGAAGTCCCAACCGAGATCGCTGCCAGCCTCAGATCCGTTGCTTTCTTACCTTCCAAACTCCTTGACAAAAATCCTTCACCTTCCACATCTTGAACAGACTCGTTCACTTCATTCCTAGTGATACTACTCAGAAGGCTAAGCCAATGCTTGGAGACGCAAGCGCATGCGCTCCTTTCTTGGCCAGAAGGCAAGCGTCGCAGGATCTCGAATAGGCACTCGTCAGGCAATACTTCGATCGAGGTTTCCTTTTGCTCAAAACCGCTGTAAAACGACGGCGCAGCAATGCGTAGTCTCTTGCGCGCCGGGAAATAGACGCCGGGACAGCTCCCTGGCGATAGATGCATCGATCCTCCAGGGAAAAAATCTTCATCGCCTATAACCAAACAAATCAAATTCGATTACTCTCAATTTGATAATACATTCATAGCATAAAAGGATCTTTCGCACTTATGCAGAGGAAACAGAATTCGTAAGAAACACTAAAAGCTACCAAATGTACAGAGCACATCCACGAAATGGTACCAGAGAGAGACTAAGAAGATCAAATCTCAGATCCTAATCAGTAGTGATCATAATTAAGCCAAGGATCCACGGTGCTACGAGAGAAATTGGGATTCCAAATCAAGCCGAGTGATATAAAATAGCCATGACAATCAAACTGAACCTCCAACGAAAATCTAAAATTCGGCTAAGAAATTAAAGAGCATACCACTAAATCTGAAGATCCCAGACATAATTTGAACACCGTTTGAAGAAACTCCGGGAAACGTGGTAAGAGGACGTAGACGGAGATTGACAGAGCAGAGACGGTGATGAAAAGAAGTAGAAGACTGAGATTCATGAGACGCGCAGAACCCTAGAAGATAGGGCAAAAAAAGAGAGGAGGAGAAAGATTTACAGAAGGAAGAAGAAGAAGGATAAATTTTGAGATATGAAACAGAAGCAGAAATCGTGAAACTGTCTTTAAGGATGGTGGAAGATGATGGAGGCGTACGGTGGAGGTTAATGTAGGGAATAAAAACTAAGTTCAATGTATAGACGCGAGAAAGTCGGATTTCTTCACCTCCTTCTTTGTTCCCAGACCCACCCAACCCAATTGTAATCATTTTTTTATAATAAATTTTCTGACAACAAAACATTATTGTTTTTAAAAGCAGAAACAAATAATTTATTTTGTAAAGTTTTGAATGCAGTGAAGGCGAGAGCTAAAGGTTGACATAAAAGGCTGAATACATTGAAGGAATAGAAAGAAATGTCGAGTACATGCATTCTTGACTAAAAAAATTAAGAGAGGTCGACTTCGTTGAACTTTTTTTTATACTTTTAGCTGGAGAATTAAAGAAAAAAACATGACTGTTAACAACATTATTTATTGTTTATTTGAAAATCGGTATCAAATGTTGGCTATCTCGTAACATGTTTTTTCAATGAATTTATGGGGATATCATAATCCAATTAAATTCATGTTAATCCTTATACTATTTGAGAAGTCTCTCATAGCTCTTAGCTTCGATTTATGAATCATTTTAGAAAATATGAATCGATTTATGACTTCACTCAGCCCAAAGAAAAAAAATGCAAAGACTTGTTTATGATTAAACCCATAGATTTTTGTAACCAAAATGAAGCGGTTTTGCTCGTTAAGAGAAAAAGCCAACAAATCTCCATCATGTGTACTAATGACAATTTAGGTCCTGATTGTTTAGAACTGTTTACTTTAACTTAAAAATTACAGTTATTTTTTTTTTGGCTTTAGTGACTGTGACTTTCAAATTTTTGAAAATCCCAAATTATAGGCTTTAAAAAAAATGAACGTAAAGATAAACAAATAGAAGTAAATAGGCTGGAAGAAAAATAAGGAAGACTTTTAAAGCTGTTAGAGAGTTAAAGTCTGATTGGAAAAAAAACAAACTTTTAAGACTTTAGAAAAATCTAAAGTCCCTACAGCCTTGAAAACTTAAACGCCAATCAGGATCTAATCACGGTTAAACAATTAGTTAGATGAGTTGTTTGTCATGCTGTTCCTGTATTGAAATATGTACATTATCACTAGTTGCATCATAATTAACAAGTTATGAGACGAAAAAGAAGGAAAGAAAATGTTGATGAGGTTTTTAAAAAAGAAAACAAACAATATTTATATTATTGTTTGAATGCAATATTGTGGGTTATAGTTAAAGGTTGACACTTGACAAAAAAGGTTGAATACATTGGAGGGGAGGAAATGGTTCGAGTACATGCATTGTTGACAAACCGTTTTTTATTTGGTTTGATGAAAATTGCTGACAAACCATTGGGAGGTTGAGTTCATTGAATTTTTATTGATATTAGGATTGAAGGAAAGATAACATGACTGTGACAACATGAAATGTTCTTTGTTTGGAAAAAATGAAAACCAAATGTTGGGTGTTTACATACACTTTTAATTCTATTTTAGACGTCTCTAAGAAGCCGGTTTGATTTTATTTGTTTTTTTTTTTATATAAATACGTTTTATCGATAATATGGATTGTAAGACGAATCTACAATATAATAATATATATAAGTTTAACACACAAAATTAATTCGATTTGGAAGATTAATAAAGACAATCATAAGTACTCCAATTCCGAGTAATGAGTATATAACAAAAATCAAAAGAAAAAAGAAATCTAAATCGGGTATTTCCTTTGGACGTAAAATGTTTTAGTTCCTTGAGCGTTCACTTTCAGGAAGCCAAGCCTAGATAGATATCCAAAGTGCAGAATTTTTTTTTTAACTTTCATTACACACATAGAACATAGAATCGAAAAAGAATAAATTAAGTTTCAAGAGTTGCAAATCAATCATACAAGCCCCCTTGCTCCCACACATCCACCAGAAAATCCACCATTTCCTGCCCAAATTATTCATAAATCAGCAATAGTTTCAAGAGTTGCAAATCAATTTTTTTGGTTACAATAAAGGAAGATTTGTTTTGACTTGTAGTTTGCATATAAGTCGACGTATCATATGATTCATATCGTACACTTTTCTTTACCACATCTTGAACTTGTTATCCTAGTGATTCATTTGTTGCTCTTGTGGTGATCGCATATGAATATGTTCAAGTTTTCAAAATATTGTCTTGTCTTGTGCATGATTAGCTGTAACAGTTTTCGGTATTGTACATACTACATCATGCATATGTTTAATCTTTATATAAGCGTTATCATATTCCTTGAAGCTGAGAATGACGTAGAAGACATGAAAAAGGTCATTTTTGATAATAGTCAGACATTTACAATTTGAAAAAGAATTGACTTTCTCGCCAATAGATTTTAGTCGGATTTGTCCTATATGTCGGTAAGATTTAGCACACCGTTATCATTTATAGGTACATCCGTACATAACACCCAAAAAGCCACAATTCCGGTTTTTTTTTTTTTTTTTAAATCAAAACATTGAAATAATTATACGCAAAGATTATGTAATAAAAATGCCCATTTTCGCAAATTCTATATAAATATATATCACCGACCTGCTTAGAAAAGAGCAGAACCACTTGGTCATAATAATACAATTCTGAGTAATGAATGAGTATATAACAAAAACCAGAAGAAAAAACAAATCTAAATCGGGTGTTTCTTTGAATGTAAAGTGTTTTAGTTCCTTGAGCATTCACTTTCAGGAAGCCAAGTCTAAAAATCCAAGTGCAGGATTTTTTTTTTTTACTTTACTTTTGATTACACACATCAAATCAAAATAAGAAGAAGTTAAGTTTCAAGAGTTGCAAATCAATCATACAAGCCCTCTTGCTCCCACACATCCACAAGAAAATCCACCATTTCCTGCCCAAATCAATCATAAATCAACAAACCATAACTAAACCAAATTAATAGTATCTGGATTATTGCAGAAGAATGCTTACAGGGAGAGGTATTGGACGAGAAAACCGCTTGTTCATACCCAACAAGCTCTCATATGTTGCATTCCAGCTGCAGAAAACGATTATATTAAACTCAGGAAGTTCGAATTGACAAGAACTCTGGTTTGCTAAGAATGATCCATGAACTTAAATCATCATAAAGTTTCTGAATTCAGAACTGTAAGAGCCTCAACTTCTATACCCTAAGAAGAGCCTAAAGAAGTAAAGAGAAGAATCAATCACAAGACACCATTCTTGTAACAGCCTTTCGAAAGCCAAGCTCCTGCCTATCTTGGGATGACTTGCTGATGCTTATTTATTGATGGTATCACGCAATTAAGTCTTTTGAATATTTGATTCTTGTTCTTGACAGAACTAAGTGAAGTACTAACTTCCTTAAAGATTAATGCAGATGCAGAAAAGAGAAAAAGAAAAAGAAACCTTGACCAACCTTATTGTAGGTTCTCGATGTCTCTTCTTTGTTTGAGAAGTTCCGTTTGCAAGCCACTGTTGCCTAGTTTGGTTCCAGAGGTTCAATCCTGGCCAGGAAGAAAGAACAAGAATGAGAATAAACAAAGCAGAGAATCATGAAGTAAAAGTCAAAGAAACAATATATCAAGATCCAGGCCAAAACATATCAAGACACAAGAAAATTCTGTTTTTGTGTGATCAGGTTTTTAATTCAAGGTAGTTTGATAGAGAATATTATTCATCAGCAGCCAAACACATCTAGGCATCATGAGACGATAATTTTCATGTTGAAACAACATCTAGAGAAAGGTGTGGAAATTTCATCTCACCGTTGTTCACAAATTCTGTAGGGTTGCTAGTACTAGCAGAAGTAGCAGTGTTGTTGGTGAAGCTGATAGAAGACATGCTTCTCTGTGACTGCATCGTGCTGTTATCCATCTCGCAGGTGCTTGTGCTCCAGAAGCCGTCCGATACGCTTGGCTTCTTCACTAAACGACCTTGAATCCTTAATCCTTTAGACGGCTCATCCACTGCAACTATAAGCGGTGGTTTATTGCAGCATCCAAAACAACCTCTGTACTGTTGCAAAACACACAAAACACAAAACGCCAGTGAGATAACTTTGATTATGAATGCCTAAAAAAGTATGATTATTTGTTCCTGAAATCAAGAGAAATGCAAGAACTAAGGAATTTGATTTGGAAAGACTCTTTACAACCACAACCATAGATTCCACAGAGACAGAGGGAGAGAGAGTGAGAGAGAGAGAGATAACAGAAGGATATAAGCAGACAAGTATACATGTGATTCAAGTCAAATATTTATCCACTGAAGATTAAGAAATGAAGTTTGTTTTAAGAGCAATTCAGCAAATCCGAATTAAAGGCGCTCACAAAACTAAAAAAAAAGCAAAAATTTCAATCATGAAATAAGAGATGTAGAGCAAAAAAATGATACTTGAGAGACGCTTTGATTCCATATATTTGCTTAAAATGCAAGCAAAAAACTTATAGACAAGTCCACAGAGCTAAACCTAAAAAGTTAGCTATAGCCACACATTCGTAAGGATGATTGGTCAAATTCAGATTTAAAGTCTAATTTTTACTCCATTTTCATAAGATTCTTCTTCCTTTCTGAGTCATACGAGTAACACAACCACAGACAAGGAGAAAAAGATATCATCGAGTTTCAATTCGAAAAACGTTAAAGAAGAGAAATTTGGGAGAAAGATCCTCACTCACCCCATGCAACCAAATAACTGGTAGATCCAAGAGGGAATATATTCACGGATATGCATTTACAGCAACCAAATTAGTGATCTTCTAATCAAGACCCTGATCCCAGGTAGGAGAAGTCTCACAATCCTGCAATTCAAATCCCCGAAATTTTCATTTTTTTTTTTGCCTAAAATCAATCACTGAATCGAAAAACCCACTCTGCTAATTTCTTCAGATGAGGAAGAAAATAACCTCAAAAATGGCATGTTCGGGGCAAATTGGGATTAGGGTTTTGTTCCGCCACCTCCCTATCAGCTTAAATCTCAAGCCTGATTGATTCCAGAACAGAGGCGTCTTCTTCTTCTTCTTCTTCTTCTTCTTCTTCTTTATTGGTGTTTTTTTTTTCCTCGTTATGCTTGTGTGGTGGTTTTGCAACTCCCCAAAAAGAAGGAATAGAAAATTCTGTTTCTTTTCTACAAATAAAAGTTTAAAGGGGCAATATTAAATTAAATAAATAAATAAAAGATAAACCTGGTTGTAATCTGGTAGTATAATTTTTTTTTGGTCGGGTTAGAATTTTAAATTTTAAGATTAGAAAAATGAAATAGTGGCATATCGAAATTTTTGGTTGTTGAACTTGAAAATATGATTTTAAAAAGCATCAATTTCCAAAAGCTTTCCTTTTTATGTTTACTTTAATCAAAAAAGAAAGATATTCGTGCATGTGGCAGCCACTGTGATTAGGAATTTAGGAACACTTTTGTTTCTGTTTCTGACAACGCACATTTTGTTATTGTCACGCTTTCACAAAATTCGAGTATTTCCAAGCTTAGCGAAGTAACAAAAGTGTTCATGTAGTTGGTTAGTGAATTGCAAAACAAATTGAAAATATTATATCATCATGTAGACCAATTATATACCAATAAATAAAAAATAACATGCATGGTATATGGATATTTTGTGTCGGCAGTGTAAATTGATAGATTGAGTTGTGTCACCATCTCAATTATTGATAATGTGAAAAGTTGTGAAGAGATTTCTTTTAGGTGTTATCCACACAAAAAAGTTAATGAATGGTCTAGACGGTAGAGGTAAACTAACTAATCGACTAGCTTCAAAACCAAAGCCAATTTGGACATAATCATTACTCACTGTCATAAAGATGCTCTGAATTGGTTATAGATTTGGATAGACTTTGTGTTTCCTAAAACTTTCTATTTCTAACACAAACACATGCAAGTGGATTGGCACCTAAATTTGTGGTTTTAGGTGGCACCGCCGAATCTACCTTACGCACACGGTTGAAAAAAATAACATTTTCTCGAATTTAAAAATAAAATAAAAGTCGTCTCTTATATTTAAGCAGCTCTTCGAATTCAAATCATTACAAGATAAAGTGCTCCAAAAACTCCAAAGGTTGTTTATTGATGTGAATGTTTATTTTATACTAATATTGTTTTAAATAATGCAACTTAAGATAAATTAGTACTCAGTTTTAGTTAACTGATACGAAATAAACCAGTAATTACATCAAATATCGTAACCATGTTAAACCATATATTTAATATTATTTGTCAATAAATCATGTCTAGTTAGCGTCAAATACTTTTCTAACACGTTATAATTGTTGATGTTATACACTCTTTTTGTTGTATTGACCTAGGTAGTGAGAATGGGAGGGAGATAATCAGATTTTTCACCTAAAACCTTTGCGTTAGTATCAGGAAAGAGCTCAGCACCAGCAAGACTTGTTACTTCCCCGTTGGTACCAATGCTAATCGGATAGCTAAGCAAATGTCCCGGTAAATCATAATCTCGAGGGTACTCTTGTGCTGAGTATAGTCCCCATAGCTCGTCTGCCTTTGCATTTATCATTCTTATACACTCTTCGCTCTCAGGATACTGGAACGCATTGGTTATAATCCTTAGATGTTCAAGCCACAGTGATATCCTAAAGCTGAAAACTTGTCCCGTTGGCCTCATTTGATTGGTAGATAGCAAGTGGTTAGGTTGGTATGCTCCCATCGCGATCTCCGAGTCTCGACCTCCATCCATAGACCTTTGGTTAATATTGGCTGATCCTATTATTATGTACTCATCATCAACTGCATAAAGAGATAGGAACCATGTTAAGAGAACTTTATGATTTTGCTGAATACACCTAAACGGACCGGATTCATGGGCTTTTGGCCCATTAAAACCCAAGTTTTGAGCTAAGTTTTTTCTTGTGATGCAAGGTAGATTTGGGACTTACCAATCATCATTTTAGAGTGGACATAGATCATGAACCGACGAGAATGTTGAGCTCTTGCATAGTCAGAGTTAGCCTCTGGTTTCTCCGGAGGCATGTATTCGCCAGCCTTGTTAACTTCTCGATTCCCGAGGCAGAAAAAGGTGAGGTAGTCTCTAGGGTTTGCATCTAAACCTTTCTTACGTAGCGCAATGACGATATCTGTATACATCATCTCCATTGTTCTCCTTTGCCAATCTAATATCGCTTGAACCGATGCAGATCCTGGTTTTCCTTCAGGCCACAGTGGAATCACGATATACACCGAGAACCTCTCGCCTGCTTCAATCTTGCTTACGATCTTGAGAGAAATCTCTTTGGGGATGAGTTGTAAAGCGCTGGTCTCGTTTAGATTAATGTCTCGAGAGTTCCATCCAAAGGAACTTCCTATGAAGTATTGGTTCTCGATATAGATAAAGTGTTTGGCTCTCCTTATGGCGTTAACGTAAGCGTCTTGTATGCTTCTTTCGATCACGTCATCTTTTCCGGTTATAAGTCCTACGCTCGAAGCTTCACGTGGATCCTCTGGGAAACCTTCGACTGCACCGTCGTCTATCGACCGGAATACTTGAACCGTCCAACCTTCTGCCATTTCCGATTGTACAACTGGGAGTGGTGGAACCGTGATCTCTGAGAGTCTTGCCATCGATACTAGGTACCTTCTACCACTACCTGAAAAAAACAAAATTAATTTCTAATGAATTAATTGAATCAATGTTTTGAGTTTCTTGCATGACTTTTCTTTAGAGTACTTATATTGTTTCAAACAGTAATTTATGTGTTTTAACAATATGTAAATGCAAACGCCAAATTCAAACATAATTTTTTCCTTCCGTTAGCATATATAANGATAATATATTATTTTTTATTTTTTTTTTTTTTTTTTTTTTTTTTTTTTTTTTTTTTTTGAAGGCTGTGGTTTTTATTTGGACAACTTCACCATATTATAACATGTAAATGCAAAAACAAACCGTTGAAGCCTAGTGATTTGTTTCAACATACCTTGTTTCATCCATCTTTGCTCAAAATTGTACAAAACATCCCACGCCGCAGGACCATCAATCTTGCAGTGAATATCGTGCCACGGCTCACGTGGACCTCCCTTTTTAATCGATGCTCCATCGAAATTCGGCTGGTGAAAGTCATTAGAATGAACATTGTTCAAAGTACTGAACAAAGGATGCTCCTCAGTATCGTACCTCCCATCACAAAGATCAATCCCTCCAAGAAAACTCACAATCCTTCTCTTGCTTTTAGACCCTTCCGCTTCACCGTCCACCACAATGGTTTTCTGATGGTGAGTGAACATCGTAGCGATCCTGAACCCTTGAACAATGCTCTCACCGTTATCCGGATTCCGCGGACAGAGAACGCAACGCACTTTCGTGTTCTTGAAGTAATCGTAAGTTTCTTGATCATGAGTCATCATCAAACCGTCTCTCCTAAACGCTTCGTGAGACGTCCTATCGTCCCACACAAGCATCAGCACGGTCACGTTTTCATCCGCTTTCTTCTTCAGCAATTCTCCTAACTTTAGGTTCCCTCCTGGTCTCGACCGTGTAGGATCCCTGATCAAGTTTATGTTGGGGTAGACAGACCAACCTGTGATGTATATCAAATGTTTTGCGTCCCATATCGCATCGAAAATCTCTTCCCAACACCGATGATGCTTGTAAATCGCTTGTCCTCCCGCGAGAGTAATGTCCGGGAACTCTCCAAGAACATGAGCGTCTTGGTAAAGTGTAACTTTGCAACCTTCTCTTTGGTTGAAATATGCGTTAGGAACTCCTTTAAAGGACGGTAATATGATTCCTTTGTTCCAATCCACGTCACGTCTCACGCTATTAAACTTTACACGGACATGGATTTTCGCACCTCCTTGGATCGGAATCTTGTGCTCGTCTAAGAGATCGAGCCATCTGTCTATTGGTCGTCCGGTGATGACTTCGGTGACAGGTAAATAAGCGCGGCCGATCAAAGTCGCACCGACTGGCTCATCTTCTTTGACTGTGAATACGATTTTGGAGATTGAATGTGCGGTGTAGACATGGAAATTTTGGAACCATTTAGGATGACGTCTCATCATGGTTCGAGCCACTCTTGACCTGTCTAGGTCAATGGTTGCGTAGAGATGTCCTCCTAACAGATCTGTGCATGAGGCTGTTAGTCTCTTGATTGGAGATTGAATCTTCTTCCCCGTTGGCTTCTTGTTCCCCTATTATTGTGAGTATTATTATTTTACATGTTAAAAAAACCATTGTTAATTATTGTTCATTACTATAGGAAATGTACTAATAGAGTATGTTAAAAGTTTTTAGCCGTATCATTTCATAATGTAAAATATATAATAGCATCTTTTAATCCAATTGTAATACTTTACATTTATATTTAGTACGTAGCCTATTGGTTATTTACCTCTTAGGACCTTAATAAATTTTAAATTAATACTAAAATAGAGAATACATGAACATTAATACATTAAAGAGAAAATGTGTTTTCCTATGAAAGAAACCAAGATTTGAATCAAGTCTTTGGAATTTATATGATTAATAAATTACATTAAAATTCGAAACTTATCAATTATTTAAGGGTTACCTTTCCGCATAAATTGAATCTTGCACGTTGATGTAAATTATCGATCCTATCTATTTTCACTTCAAGAGTTCCATGAAGCAGCAACTGTTCCGCCATTTTCTTCACCAGCACACTATTCTATATCAGTTTAATTGTTTAAAAGATAGCTATAACTTATTTGGGGAAAGTAGATCGATGACTTTATTCTTTGTTGATGATTATATATATGCTAATAATAAAATAACAAACCACAATGGGTCGAGAAAATCTCCCTTTTGAGAATATTTTTGAGAGACACCAAGATGCTTAGCAATTTTTAAGCATAAAGTTCGAATATAAGGAAGAAAATCGAATATGTAAATGAAACGTTTGGATAAGGGTTGTAGATTACCTCGGGAAAGTGCATGGGATTACTAGAAGAAAGAGATGAAGTCTATTATTGGGTTTTACTGTAAAACCTTTTCTTGTAGGTCAAACCGAAGACAAGGGAAATCCAAAACGGAATATTCTTCTTTTGGACGTAAACCTGACACTCACGCCTACAATTTTTCTTGATGTAGTATTTGTTCCATTTCATTACTTTGGTCTACTAAAAAAGAAGTATTATTTTATTTAACTTAACAAAAAGGCCATATAATTATGTAGCACTCCCTCTGTTCCAGAAGATGTTTTGGCATAATATATCTACAATTATCTGGATGTATCTGAATTCAAAATATATCCGAATATATCCAAATAATTGCAGATTCATTATGTCAAACCATTTTATATTCTGGAACGCAAAAAGTATAAATTACTTTGTAAAATGAAAAATTCACTGTGTTATTCAAAAACAAAGATTATTCCCAAAACTCTAAAATTCTGATCAGTTTTACCAGAAAAAAGTGTATCTCTAATAATATATTAAAAGAGTATATTAGTCATTTCACATCATTGTTTTGAAACATGTTATCATTATGGGTTTTAAGAAAATGCTACTCTCACTATGTTAAATTGTTTTAAAGTTAAATCAAGGTACGATATCACTTTGCTCTTATTTTGTAGTAATAAACTGAAAAACTTATAATATATTTCGTATAAAATACACAAGATATAACATATAATATTGAGAAACATATAGAAATACATCTTCTGTACATAAACTTCTAAAGTAAAAAAAAAAAAAAAAAAGAAGAACTTGTGGCTAGCTAGTGGCTGTCTGTTTAAATTCATGTGGTTGTCATATCCTTCAATATTTTTAGATTTATTTATTTGTTTGATATCACACAACTGATACATTTGCAAGTGTTGGTGAACTCATTTATTTAAGGCTAAGGTTTAACTAGTTCTCTGTCGCCATTAGGTTTATCACATTTAATGCACAGCTCTACTATTCCAAATTTAAAACCAAAAAAAAAAAAAAAAAGAGTACTATACTCCAAATACCCGTGGACTTTACCGCTCGACTCACCGACAGTTCTTTTGTAAATCATTTAGGTCTTCTCAAAAGAAATTTATTTACAAAGACAAGATTATTATTTTTACTGATCAAATCGTTAAACAATCTTTATTACTTTATATATAGGTGAATTTGTTTTTGTTAATTAGAGGGAAAGAGGTGTGGTCTTCTTTACCCAAAAAAAAAAGAAAGAGGTGCGATCTTCCATAATCTTAAAAATCAGTCTGAATGTTTATTCATTTTTAATCAGATTAATTTAGGTTTATAAATCTGAAGACATATCTATGAATAATTTTTGTGTTTTGGGTGTAACATAACATCTATGAAAATTTGGAAACAGTCCAAAGACTCGGAACTGGATATGTTAGAGAAAGAAATTAAGTAGACGAATTAATCTGATGTACATTGAGTCTACAAACTTTCTAATTGGCTGTAAACAATGCATTTTGCGATCTTTTTCTTAAAAAGCTTTTTTTTCACAACATAAATCATTCTTACTGAAATTCACATTAGTGATGAAGAAAATAGACCAATTGATTGATTGATTAATAACATTCGTAGCAATATAAACATCAATTGGTACTATTCGTGGTGTGAAGACATGAAATCGAAAAAGAAATACATCTGTTTTAGAAAACAAGTACTCCAAACCTGGACTGTAATCATGTCATTCATCAATTCAAAATTGTTCAAACCTGCCTTTTTCTTTTATATATATATATATATATATATATATATATATATATATATAT